>JAPSGF010000007.1:4299202-4362920 GCA_035772895.1 Perdix hodgsoniae
CTATTACTCCTGCATTTCATTGCTGCAGACCTGATTTGGATGCAGTGGGTAATGAAAGAGAAATACTACTGTGAAACAACATAATCAAAATCATGTCCCTTTTCAGGTGGAGGCAGATAAAAAAATATCACATTGGGCCTTACATTTATATAATTATATAGGACAGAAAGTAAAGGTGGTAGAAGAACAATGACTGAAATCTATTTGGTTTCAGTGCAAGCAGAACGAGGCCTACCTGAACAATGAAAGTGATTTTATATACATATGTCTAGATAGTTTTGAGAGCAGTCTCTTGAAGTATAAAATTTCATAATAAAATAAATATTTGCTCCTTACAACATCACGTGCATATTTTTTTAGCATACTCTGATTTCTACCCAATGGTGGCTCTAAACAGAAAAATAAAAAAAAAAAGCATTTCACTCCAATTCTGAACTCGTCTGTATTTTCTAAGAGTCATTCTTAGAAAACTGCAAGAGGTTATGTGTAAGGCCATATGTGGCCTACAACAGTGGATTTCTTTAGGTATGAAATCGAGATCTCACAATTGCAAGTAATAAATATGATTTTGATAAGCACTTCTACACAGGGAAATAAGAAACTCCTAAAAAAGTTTTCTGTGAAGTACCTTCCTCTTCACATCCTGTATTACTCTATACTTCTTATAAATAATAAAATAGCAGACTGATAACAGTAGCTTTATGTAAGCAAGCTTAGAAATCACGTTCAGATAAGTGCTTTTGACCTAAATCTTGTAGCGCCTCGATCTGACATATAACCCCACAACTGTGAAATTCTGTATGAGATTTAGCAGTTTGAAGCTGCTAACTGACCCAGCCATAAAGCAGCCAGAGATAAGGATTTAAGGTACGATATGATACAATTAGACATTCACCTCCTATTTATTTCAGTCCATCTCAGTATTTAACCTACTTAAAAGTTGCAAGCTTTTTATTAAAATGTAAATGGTGGTATGCCATATATTTATAAGCAGCTAACAAGAAGAAAAAAGGACTCTCATAAATTAGATTTCTGTGAATGAAAAGGGTAAACAGAAGATGCTTCTGCAAAACTCTTCTAGACGTGCAGAGATAAAGGATGGTTCTACCACACAAAATAATCAGATACAAAAATAGCTGTTCAGAAACAGCACACCTAAGGAGTACTTTAATCAAACATTTAGGTTACCTGCCAAAAGGACCATGATCTCTTCAAAATGCAATGCGGATTAAAGTGTTATCTAACACAAGCAGAAAACTAACCTTGGAGTGGAAGTTCGAAATGTGTTCATCATAATTTTCATGCCTTTGGATAGAGAAACCAGCTTTTTCAGCTAGATTGCAAAACTGGTTTAAAGTATTCCCTCTGTGTGGAGCAAATACCATTGCTTTTCCCTGGAACATTAAAAAGAGAATTTATACATTTATAAATTGGAAAGGAATGAGATATAACATACACCTGACTAAGCTTTTAATATACACAGGTTGGGAAAGACAGTTATTCTCTTGGTAAAATATGAAAACAGGATAATATAAATCATTGTTCAAAATATGCAATATTTCTGTGATTAAACAAAAGCAAAATAGAAACTAATAAATTCTTTAAAGAACTGCCAACTGCAACACATCTGCTCCTTTTCACATAATAGCAGCGTCTACAAATTACCTAGCTAAAACACAGTAAAGGCATACAAAACATACCCTCAATGCAAAGCCATTTGGTAGCTCATGACCACACAAAGACTATAAATAATATTTTTCTATTTTTACTCTCATGCATAGAAGAGTACCTCCCACTTGATGTCAGTGGAATTACAACGGGTCAAAATGGAAGACAAATGAGACGCAATCATTAATTTTTTTTAAAAAGGATGTTTTAAACTACCTGAGCAATGCAACTGAATTCAACCCTAAATGCAAAAAATTGCATTGAAAGCACAACTTAATATTCTTGCATAGTAAATCGTGATCTTTCAAGATGATCAGGCCATTTATGATGCCCATGCAATATGTTATGGTCCATTAGCTAGTAGTTTGCTCATCCTTCTGTATTTAAGAAAACAAAAATGCTTTACATTGAACTGATAGCTTTTAGACACCCTGCATGAGTTATTTGCCCCAAACCTCACCTACTTGATATAGCATCTCTTAAAATCTTATTTGCAAAATTAATTCTAATTGGCTGAGTATTGTGCTCTGCCACTTGGAATGAAAACCGGTTGAAGAGCTGTAAACAAAGGTTAATACCAACAAGCAGTATATCAAATTGAGGTGAACACAAAGTTTACTGTGAGTTCTTTTATTTAACTTCTATATTAATGACATCTAAGAGTAATTTGTGAAATGTGTAACCAACCAAATAGACCAAAAAAAATTTTGTAGGAATCTAAACAAATTACGGAATTGATTATACACTGTAGAAGAATATTTGGCTAATGAAGATGCAATTTCATGTATCAGAAAAAAATTAAAAAAAAAAAGACTGAATGAAAGAAAGTCAGTAAGAATTCAGGAAAGTTATAATGCTGACACACTTAGTGAGGAGGATAAATGATAAATCTACGTGCTACAGCACATGACTCATACACTGAGACAACACTCGGTGAGGCAGAAGAAAAACTACGTCAGTATTCATGGTACTAATGTGTACATAAAAGACTGTAATCATTAATACCATAGCACTGTATTTATTCTCACAATGTCTCCATGAGATAGGGAAATACTCTTATCCTCATTTCTCTCGTGGGAAATTTAAGCACAAAGGAGACCAAGGGCAATACCCAAAGCAACTCATTTTTGCTCACTGGTGTAGCTGTAACTTTCATTTTGTGGCTAAATAATTTTATGTGCAAAGGAGTGTAACTCCCACTAAAGGAACTGGAATTGCTTATGTAAATGTTAGGTCGGAATATAGGCTCAGGATAAAAAACATGAAACACTGGAAATTCATAATCAGTGTGAAATGTGCCGTAACTTCCCTCACATCTTTGTCATGCTTTAATGTTATCAGACAGAAGTCAGTAGCAAAGAGAGCCTTCCGCCGAGGATCCTCCTCCTGATGCCATCTCATGCTCCCTAGAATGCTGTTCTGCAGAGACCCTCCTAGCAGAAGGAGGATGAGTGTCCCTCATTTTCACCAGCAACTTAACTGTAATGGGAAAAGTACACCACCCAGGGCATTTACTGACACCAACATTTGTGGGGATATCAGCAACGGCTGAACTTTTTGAGTTTCTTGGGGTTCCAAGTTCAATGTCAGTCACAGTTCCAGCAACTTTGATGAGGCAGTAAGGTTCATACATCATCACTGCTGCCCTTAGAGATTTCAGTTTGAAGTCAGCAAACTATGCAATCAGTCCTTCTCACACTGTATAAACTAAATACTTCAAATTTAATTTGAAAGAGAAATACAGTAAAATAGAGTGTAACATGGTATATCTCTTAAAACCAGATTGAAAATGTTGAAATAACTTCAGAAAAGTAGAATGGTCCTTCATGGACACCACCACACCGTTCCTTTTAGCCTGCTTATTAGCTGGAATAAAAAGCCATTTCTCTATTGAATTTAGTGCATATCTAAAACACTTGAGGATCATGCCATTGCTGACTGAAAAAAATAAAAAAAGAAAAAATGAAGCATGATTAAGTTTATCACTGCAATAAAATAAAATCAGATACTGGAGATACTGTGGTCACTTCTAGCCTAACATAATCTTGGCTTAAAGCAGCTTCTGATCAACTGCCTGATTTGTGTAATTCTGCTATCTGTTGTGTGGGATTGCATTCACATTTCTGATTTTAAAATCTGACAACATGGTTTGATAACATCTAATTGACTTCACTGGGATTTTGAAGGGATGGGCCACAAAGGAATCCAGAATTTTAAAAAGTCACACTTTTATTATAAAATATGCAAACTACTGTTTATTATTTGAGAGAAACTAAATGTACATTTTAATTGTAAGGAAAAAATAAAATTAAATGTAGGTAAATCAAGTAGCTTGCTTAGAAGAGGAATACAATAATGCTCCTCAAGATTAATTTCTCTGATGTAAAATTTTAGTGTCTAATTCTGGGAACTGGTTTTCAGATGATGCTTGCCTTTGTAACACATTCAGATAAGAAGTTTCAGTCCCCAGTAATACTGCAAGCTGCTAATTTCTGCCTACATGCATTCATGTCCTTTCCTTCCTGTGCCAACACAACTGTCCAAGAAGCCATACTATGAGTCAGATGACTGACATGAAGAGAATCCCTCTTTCCTGGAAGAAAAGTTATTGAGGACACACACAGTTCTCCGACATTACAATGTCATAAGGATCAGCCACAAATAAATAATATAAATAACATCCTTAATGCAAAAGGAAATAGCAAAGATAATTCTTTATAAAGAAGAGTGAGAATAGATAATCTGTGCTCAATTTCCTCTTCAAGTCAGTTTTTAGAATACCTGTTATTTTCTATTTACTCTATTTTTTTCATGTTTTCTGCTCTGTATTTTTCAGAAATTCCTTTATTCTAGTTATACCTGAGTTGTTAACACCTGAAAGATATCTGTTATCTAGGTGTGTCTTTCATTTGTTTCTTTGTCAGTTTGCCAAAATATTACTAATAATGAAATATAACTTCTACTTTTGAGACAAATTAACTCAAACAGAAAAGTGAACTTAATCAAAATAGTTAAGAGCTTAGCTTGGGCATTTATTTAATTAAATGCACTCTGTTATCCTTGAATTTAAACAGAGCAGTATAGAACAGGAAAAACGATAACTAAATGTGATTGCATCTTCTCTTGAGATCTCAAATGAGTGTATGAAAGACACAGGTCTTTCAAGTAAGAGCGTATACTTGATGGCATATCTCTTTAGCATGCCTTTTTTCTTAACAAGGAAGCTCACTTAAGACATCCACGCTCCCAGCTTCTACTGCAAAGTCTTTTGCTGTCCTCTTGTTTATGAATAACAATTACCTGTAAGGCCATTTCGTAACTGATATCCATTCATATGGCCATGATCTGGAGGCAAGGAGCTGATGAAGGAAATGAACTGTGATCTAAAATACATGTATAGGTTGAGCTAATAATCACACCATGCATATGACAAGCCCATACAGACCACCACAACAAGTAAGAGAAAAGAAACTAACAGCTATTGATTGCTCCACTCCAGGTAAAAGCTCTAGATAGGTCACAATTAGCAGGGCATCTCCTATACAATTCCTGCTGCTCATAGTCTTCTTCCACAACATACTTTCATGCTAGCAGTGCAGTGGCCTATGGTGGTACCTGAATAACCATGTGAGGGCACTGATTCGGGCAAGAAAAAGTATTTTTTTTCTTTTATTAATTTGAGATAATGTTCGTGTTCCAAATCACCTAGAGGTCCTCAAAATTATCGTGCACGGGCAGCTGACGATATAACACCAACATCAGAATGCATAACTGTGGTCATGAGTTCCCTATATCACCCTTGCTTCTACTGATAAAAATATCTGGGTAACATTTTCCCCAGGGTGACTACACTTCTCCTGTCTGCCTGGCAGCTTTGATCCACATCTCATTAAAATCATTCAGTCTTAAGTAACTTGCCTTAAGTCACTCAGGAAAGTCTATGATAGAACCAAGAATAGAAACCTGATCACTCTTAGCAAAGAATGGGATTACTTACATGGCTAAAATGACTCAGTTTCTTAAGTCTTTGCATGTTTGAGTCTTATATTCCTTACGTAGAGAAAATCTCTCATACAAAAAGTAAAATGAAATTCTTAAATAAAATTTGGAGAATGTATCATTAACACTAAATAGCTTTGTGTTGAAGTGGAGAATTCACCATGCTGAAAGATTTGTATGGTAAGCATGAAAGGTACAATTCTGTTTCTTTCTTATTTCTGTTTCTTGTGTTTTCTCCTATTTCCTTTTTGATCTCTCTCTCTCTCTCTTTTTAATTAGATTCAAGATTATTTGTTGGTTATAAATATGTGCATGTAACAGCTTCTTTTTGCCTGTAAGTCTCTCAGGTTTATTTAAATAATCTAGAAAAGTAAGATACGTAAAATATTTTCTCAGCGACGCTCATGTAGAATATTTAGCATTTCATTAAGAGCTTGATTTCACTGTGCTTTAAAATTGAAAATGTGTAAATACAAGGTCTACTTCATGAAAAAAAAAAGTTTTGTGTTACAACATATGCATAAGGGGTTTATTCATTTCATATAAACAGAAATGAAAAGAAAAAGATATTCTTTCATAATAAATAAATACACAATGACAAAGGTTACAATTGAAGGGATTACAAATGACAGAAGCCAACATAAAAACTTTCAATATCATACTTTTACTTTAATATGAAGACATTATTATCAAAGGAAAATACTCGAGAAACGCTTTGATAAAAATAATCTCATGCTATCTTTGAAGCAGTTTCATTTATTTTACTACCCACTGTGTTCCTTATCAGAAGGCCAAGTATAAGAAGTTTCCTAGTTTATGATTAGGAAAGAATCTGATAGATTAGAAGACTCAATTGAAGTTGGACATAATAAGTATTAAAGTATTACATGACATTAATCCTGCCATTCCATTACTCTCTCAATCATTGTGCACAGACTAATTATTCTGAAGCCAGTGTTCAGGAGAAAATAGAAACATACTTACACTGGGTTGGAGTAATCTCTTTATTGCATCAACAAGGCTAGCTCTGTACTGGTCCAGAAACAGGCTGACATTGAGAAGAGAACAGAATCCAGATTAAAATGGGTTTTCAATTCTAATGATACTAATGCAGATAAGTACAAGGCTAATTACATATGTTTACACAATGCTGTAAAAGAGAAACTGTGGTCTACATTTCTGTGGTCCAATTCAAGTACTTTTTAATTAAAAAATAAACAAAAACAGCTGAAGCATGAAGCAAATATAATCTAAACCAAAGCTCAAATATCAGCACAAACCTTTGCAAGGCTGAAATTCACAGATCACATATACATGCTATTAAAATACTACCCTATCAGAAATCAGAATCAATACACTGTGATACAAAGCTAACATTTTACGTGCTTTCTGTACAAGGGAGGGTGGAATTTTTAGAAGTATCTTCTATTGTACTTTGGGTGCTATTATTAAAGGTATTTTTTCCCTTTTCCCTTTACAGTTGTAGCATTAATTCATTATTATGTATTATGCAGATTTTTTTTCTATTTTTACATCTATGTCTATTTTTCCACAGAAAATTGTACAAGCCCCTAACTCCTCACTCCCTCAAATGCTGTTCAAACACATTGACCCAGATCATACAGAGTTGTCCTCCCTCAAGACCGAAATACTTCATCTTCTGTACTGAGAGCAGTAAAGTTAATTTTCCCATGCAGTGTTGCCACATGCTCATCCCCATTTTGGCATGATTACCTCATGATTTGAGGGGATAATCCATTCTTCATGCCCCTCCGTATCTTAATGTATATACTAATACTGGCAACCAGGGTGCCAATCACTCTTGACTATATATTTGTGGACAGGTAGTTAATGTGGATGAGAGACATTTACAATTGTTAGTGAACAACCATCAGATAGCAACCAGTGCTTTTCAGTCCTTACTACTATGGGCTGCATTTATATTGGTAATTCAGATAACAAAGACTCCTATCAAGCAGGCCATAAATAATGTGATTCTTTCTTCATTATTTTTCATTCTTTCTCTGTAATAAAACTACTTCCAGTTTCTCTCAAGCTCGATTTCCACACTAGAAGGCATTTTGTCCATTATTCATGGTGCTTTTCTACAATCTCCATTCCTTTTTACTAAAATAACACTTTCTGAAGGGTGGGTGATTTTTTTCCAGGTTTGAAATTTCTAAATGAATATATGAAAACAGTGGCCTGCTAACTGCGAGCCAGTCAGTAATAACAGAATATGTGTGGATAGGTAAGGACACTCATAGTTACTAAAGAGAATACAATATTAAGTATGACAGAGTGAAACAGCTGTACAAGAACTGTAAATTTTCCTACTCAGGAGAATTAAAAAAAGAGCCTTGCCAGCAACTAAATATCAATGAAAACTGGCAGACTCCCACGTTGTTGAAAAATATGTAGACAGGCTATCCATCTACCACAAATTTCTTGAAGAACATTTTGTACAGAAGTATTACATTTTTAATTCCTTCAGGAAGATGCTGAATTACTGGATGATAAGCGGACTGACAGCCTGTCCAAAAGGAAATTCAAATTTTAGCACTTGGCATGATAGCTGCTCTTCAACCTTGATTAATCTTATTCGAAGAAATGGACAAATATTTGTTTGAAGTTAATTCATTGAAACTGCAGTTGATCTCTGTAATGTCTCCTGGGAGCTTTAGTCACACTCATTTCAGATAGATCTCCGTACAGACAAATACCATAAGACATTACTTTGCCAGGAACATGGCCACCTGCAGAAGAGATGGAATACAGTGCACAAGTTCTCTCCAAAGAAAATATCTAATAATAACAAATTTTCTTCAACATGAAACATTGCAATTTTGATGCACTTTCCAGAGCAAAAATTCATTTTTCAGGGACCTTCATACCTTTCTGTCTTTTTACAATGAGATGGGGCACAATTACTCCTACCAGTCTCGTTCCTTTGCAGTAATATACTTATAGGCCTTTGTTCACCAGGAACTTCAAATATTCAGGTGATCTTCCAGGAGATTGGACAACTTCAAGAATACCATTTCTGACTAACACCCACTTGACATTTGAGTGTTAAAGGAGACAGATTAAGACCTACCAGATACTCTGACTAGAAGGAGCATGGAAGAACATTTCTAGTTTCTCTCTGAGTTGGAGTATGATCCAGATGAGGAAAAACCAGAAGTTGTCAGATGATCTGTGATGCACACAGGTCCAGCATAGGATTTGGCCCATGGAAGGAGATTTAGTCACGCAATTCCTCTTAGCAGTAGCATTTGTAGGATTAAACACTAACATAGTATACTGAATATGTACCTCTTGGAAAATCCTTAAAGCTCATTCAAATTACATAATATATTGTTCTAAACCACTCTCACTTTGTTCTCATACCTCATTTTAAATTTGGCTTGGCTCACTTTGGTGGGCTCAGTATTTTTTCTATGAAAAATGTGATATGAGTTCTTTTTTTCTATTAAAAATATCTCATGTTTATGTAGAAAGGAACCTGCGAAAATACCAGTGTACGACAAGAACAAAAAGGTTTTTTGGGGGCCAGAAAAAGTTTATGATCTTGGCAGTAAAAAGGCAAGAACATGGTTTATGATTTGGCCTTTCTGTAGGCAGTGCTGTTAATCTGTAAAAGCACATGTAAGTTTACACCAAAGTTGTATGTAAGCAAGCCACAACAAAACATTCGATAAAAAAGAGATTCTCTCTTCATTTCATGCTGCTATTTTGTCCTGCTATCTTGTGCCCTGCAACAACTGGCACGTGCTTACATTTTATAGACCGCAATGTGAACTTACTCTTCTTTTTGCATATTTTCAATTAGAAAAGGAGCTTAGTTTACAGGTGTACTTCAGAAATGATTACATTTACAGGTAGTGAGTGCCCTGTTTAAGAGTCACTTTTAGTTGACCTTCACTTGCGTGGCTAACATAAACCAAAACAACCTTCTACACTGTCAGATTACAATGCACTTGAAAGTGTGGGCAAGAGAACAGACTTGAATAATAGATTTAAATTGAGGAAGAATAGAAATCTTACTGCATTCCTGCAGAAAGATTTCTTTACATTAAATGAAATACTAGCAGGAAAAAGTGGGTATATTTTAATTATCTAAAGAATATTTTCAGTTCAGTTTTGCATTCCTGGTGAATCCATGACTCCTCGTGACTTCAGCAAGTCTCAGCAGTGAAAGTAATGTGGGACAGGCCAGCCAGCTTCTGCAGTGAAAATCCTTGCACATGTGCCAAACTTTAAGAATACAATCACTTCAACTACATAAAGATGGATACTATGCATTTACAAGGTGATAATGAAGTTTTAGACCATATTCTATCTTTACATTAAAATTATGTGTAAAAAATCAGTTTGCAAAAACCTGCAAGGCAAAGATTTTTTCTGCTAGCTCTCCCCTAATGACCCTGACTGTTTTCTCAGACTAAAAATCTCAGCAACTCTTTTCTTACTTACATAGAAAATAATCAGAAATGTGAGGCTCCTAGGAGCTTTGGATGAGTCTTGTCTGTGGCCCATCCACAAAGACACCTGTTATTTCTCCTCTCTAGTCACACTCATGCTCACATTTCCAGCATCTCCTTGACCTTGTACCTATAAGCACAGGTAAAATGAAAGTTCACAATTCTGGCAGCCTCACCTGGCCTCAAAAATACCCCTTAAAAAAACGAGGTGAGTGGTTATGCTCTAAAAATTCCATTATTTCAGTAATTTTTTCCTCTATATCCTTTTTCCAGGTGTGGGCTTGCTGAGATATATATTTTTTTCCTTATTTTTTATCTCATGGTTGACATTTTACAAGTTATTTCGGAACTGCTGAGCCATGAAACTATTTTTATTGTCAAAATCCTGAATGGTTAAATAATGACTAGCTTTCACCGTTTGCCTCATATTTATTTTATAATCTAGTTGAGCTTCTAAATTTAGCTGTTAACTAATAGACTGTCTGTTCTGGGAAGTAACTTATTTTCCACCCCTGCACACAAGGTTTATGAACGCCTCACTGTAAATATATGAATATAAACACATCACTGCTTGTTGTAATCACGTACATTTTTACTTGAACCTCCATGTGGATTTGGAATATGTTTATGAATAGAGCTTGTTTTCATGTAAATGGGATCAAGCAGTACCACTGGTTAGCTATTCAGGAAATCAGACAATATCACCCTTGCTGGAAATACTTCAATAAAAATTTATCCATGTACCTAATATTTGAACTCAGATTTTTTGCTTTATAGTTCTCTGTTCTAATCCTAGATTTTATTGACTGACAATGAGCTATATGGTGGTGTTAAACTAAATACAATCTCTCCTATCTGTTTTTATCACTGAATACTTCACTTTTCAGCTGTGGAGCTGTAAGAAAAGAGATTTCTTTTCCTCTTTACTGACAGCCCAAAAATTCAGAAAGCAAAAATCCTGCCAACAGTTCTAAAGCCAATTCTATATCTTGGAAGAGAAATACATGAAAATGAAAAGAAGATTTGAGTTTGATAAAGCAAGGTACATTTTTTTTTTTCCAGCTTTTTCGTGTATCAGAAAATCTAGTGTCTGTAACTAAGAGAATGATTTTTTAAAAAAGCAAACAATGGAGGGATTTCATGCTTATTAAACTAGATATGTGGGCACTTGGAATAAGAAAACAGAGGCAATTTCCGAATAAAAACACGTACTTTAAACTAACCTGCACTATTTATTTTTTAGGAATCTATAAATATTTATACACTTACCTGCATCATAAGTGCTTCAAAATAAACATACAAAATGTGGGGATTGCAAATGCATAATGTATTTTACCTGTCATGTGTGATTCTTTGTTTCCTAAAGAAACTACACTATTTCCAAAACGACCAGGAGTATTACCAAGGCTATTACTGGCAAAAAACCCCCACTAACTTAAGTCTCTCTCTGCTGTACCCACAACACAAATAGGATGACATGGTGTGAGTATCAAGAATACAAGAGATGGCACAGCCAGGTTGTTTTGATATTTGCGTGAAGAACAAATTTAACTCTAAATCTCTTGGCAAGACCTTGCTTCACCCACATAATCTGGAGAACATCCATATGTGAGCCTTGTCTAAGCCTCCGAGAAGACTGCTGCCCTCCTGCTCATGTCCGCCAGCACTCTGATCTGACTTTCATACTTAATCTGATCTAATCCTGCCCAGCATTAACTTCATCTGTGCAATGAAACCTGGAGTATCCATTCTAATATTTGGTGAGGAAGGCATTTACTAAATTACTTGCTGAAATCATATGGTGTTGTTTAGCTCCTTATTTTAATCAGATGATGCATCTCTGAGGCACATTATCAGCGATTAGTTAGAAACCCTCCTCTGTCCTTTTTGGGAACAAAGAACTCTGAAATTAAATGAAGCACTGTTGCATTCTGCAAACAAACAGGTATTAGAAATAAGAAAAAAGGAGGGCTAAATACACTTTCTCCGGTGTTATACAAAAATGATAACTTTTCTTAAATCAGAAGAGTTTGCTTAAATAGCAAAACATCAAACAAAAATAAAAACAATTTTAAAAAAAGCTCTACAGGAATATTTTATCAGAAGCCTCTTAAAAAGAACATTGTTTAAAAAGACAATAGACAGCTTCACACTTTCCTTTCTCTCTTTCCTTTAACTGTTTCTCAGTAAGATATAGAAATCTGCTGCACTGAGCTATCCTAGGAAGTCCTTGTTTTCAGAATTTGATCCTTTACAACATGTAGTGCAACAAAACATAAACAGCTTTTTCTGGATTAGGTATTTGAAGAGTCGAGAGAAAATATTAATGAAAGACAGACTTACTTCAAATTAACTACTATCCTAAATTAAATCTGCACATCTCTTTTTACATTTAATTTATATATTGCAAATAATAATTTGCCATTTAAAAAGTTAGCACACTGTAAATAAAGCAAGCACAATTCTACAAATTCGGTATCAATAATGGTTTCTGTCAATAAAATCTGTTTGCATAAATTATTACACAATATCCTGTGTTGCAACATGTATCCATCTTTTCATAAATTAAATGGTGTACTTTGATTTTTTTACTAAGAATTCTCTTACAATTAACATGTGCCACTGTAAATAAAATAAAATCTTTTTCTACAAATACTGCTGTCAAATTGATTTAAGAAGCAGAATGTCATGGGGAAAAAAGGGTTATGAAATCTTTTTTTCCTTCGAAAGATTTTCCAGGGAGCAAAAAAATATATCCCCTTATATCAATAGTCAGATCTTTCCTAAGAAGTAAGCTAATTGAGCTGTTTGTGTTGATAAACTCCCTTTTCTCCAGACTGTTCCTCACTGAGCCATAATTATTTGCAATTTGCCTAAGTCGTCCATTTACTGATACGTCAAGCATGAAACAGAGGCAATTCCAGAAAATGGAAATGCTTCTCAAAATCAATCTTTGGGAAATAATGTGGTAGAAGTTACTGTGTGATAGAAGACTACCTTATAACTGTCACATGGAGATGAATATTAATTTGTTGAGGTTAAGGTGGCTTTGTGCTTCATTTGTTGACTTTGCTTAGCCATCAGCAAGCAGCACAGTACAATTACTCCAGCAAAGCTATTTTTCTAACATGAGTTTTATGATTTTTATGTACTTACCAGTCAGCACACATAACAATGTCAAAATGTCCTTCCAGTTGAGAGACATCTGTCTCATTATCCCATCGTAAAATGCTGGAGGAAAAAAAGATTTTTTTAAAAAATGAAGAAAAAATAAAAAGGACTTACGTTTTTCATCTTGAGATTTTAAAAATATTAATATCATTCTATGTGACACAGGCATGCTTTTAAGAGCATACACTTGTTACTTTCAAAAACGAATGTAAAAATATTATTCTGTATTTTTCAGTTTTAAATCTCAAAGGCAAAGAGCCACCTATTAATTATATCAGAAAGGCAATCCACTCAGGTTCTGATGAGTGGATCACCAACAAACATTCATTTCTGAGTTAGTGACACCTGTACAGCCTCAGATTTTTACCCCTTAGCACCACTGCACAGGGAAGGGAAGCCTGAGTATTGACAACCTGAATGAAATAGGAATTTGCAGACCAAATGGACTTTCGTTACATCTGGCAGGCGAGCCAGCCGTGTTTCTCATTGATGAAGTGAGCATTCACTTGGGCTCAGGGGAGGAAGGACAGGGTGACAGAATGCCAAGTTTAACTCTGGTGCTGGCTATGTCACCTCAGGCAAGCTTAAAAACACAGCAGCGCTTCGTCAACACCTAATCTCTTCTAGGTGATAAGTTATTTAATTCTGAGATACCTAATAACAGGCAAGAATGCACTTTTGTGCAAAGTTCTTCTTTGTTTATAAATACTGCCGATTTATGTTGCTGCCAGAAAGGATTTCGGTGCTTGGCTCCTTTTTAAAAAACAGCAATCCAGTGTTGGAATTTACAGCGTACTTAAAATATCATTACCCCAAAGATTCGAAGCTGCATTTCTATTTCTAGGCTATTTTTTAAGGAGAGGAAAAAAAAAGAAAAAAAAAAAAAAAAAAAGAATCCATCTTCCTTTTTCATTTCCTGGTTATTTATAATAGAAAGTAGATAAATATTTATGGGAAAAGCACTTGTGGGGGAAGGGTCTAATCTGATCTTGTCAGGTTGTGCATGCTTATCTCAGTTTTGTATGAGTCTTGACCAAATAGACCCTTTAGTCTTCCCACAGCTATAATCTACTTCTGGTTAAAAGCCATCTCCATTCACATAGTAGTCCTAATATTTAACTGAGGATCAGTTATAATGTATTCATTCAAAAATGTTCACTAAATATGCAGGAAAAAAAGAATTTTTTTTTCATTTGCTATACTCGGTGCAAAATGCTGGTGGATATATAGGTCAATTGAGATAGACTCACCGAGAATTGAAGTACTAGTATATGAGTATACATATGTAAACAGACACAAAATTTGAGGGAAGAACGTTTTCAAAAGATGGGAATTATGAAAGGAGAGGCCCAATTGGTTGGGACAGCTTTGAATATCTGGGTGCCAGGGTACCCAAACAGACCGGGACTCATTAGCCCATTTTCCCTCCTGGAATTTACTGTGGCAATCCAAAGAGAGAAAAGAGTAGATTAATTTAATTTCCCCCCTCCCCCCCCTCAAATTGAAAGTATTCCAGATTTTAGAAGCCTAGGTAGCTTTGCACACTGGCACGCAGCAGGCATCCAGTAGTGGAAAGTGACAAAGGAGAGTTCTCACTCTCAGCTGCTGGCTGCCTGCTGGCTACCAGCAGCTTTTTCAACCCTGTTTCCGTGGAAACTTAGGTTAGAATGGTGAAAATTAGGTAAAGGTAAGTTTTGTGGGTTTAAAGCACGCACTCTAATATTTTAAGAATCTTGAAGCAGAACTGGAAATTGGTAGATGAACTGTGAGCCTTAAAAGACCACCTTTGGTTCTCATTGCTACAGAAACAGAGATCTGATCAGTACCACTATAGGGATTTGAATTATGATTTTTTTAACCCATATATTTACTATACTTCACACACGCAATTAGGAAGGCAGTCTCCTGGAAAACAAGGTCTCTCTCATGTTACTGTCAGGTTTGCACTGAGCACCAGAACACAGCATTTTCTCTTTACACCCATTTTAGGCACAAGGGAGATGCTGCAGGTAGGCTAAATAAGCCATAATGCAGGGCAAAATCTGGAGCAGATGACTTGCCAGGAGCATGAGCAACATGGTTGGCATGTATGCTGCAACAAGGACTGAGCCAAGGGCCCCACATTCAGCCATAAGCCAGTCTTCCTCCACTTCCCTGATGTTGCACAAGGGCTGATCTTGGTCACTAGATCCAATACTGTTGTTTTGCAAAGACCAGTAACAAATTTAAATGTAAGATTTTTGAATTCAATTTTGCCATTAGCATTCAGAAATATAAGGAAAATCTTCATCCTTGGGGGGAAATAACCATATAAACTAAAGATAATTTGTATAAATTAAATAACACAATAGGAGTTTTTCTGATCTCACTCAGGATGTATGCACACTACTGGGAAAGGTGGGTCTACAAGCTATATATTCTTGCTATCCTTAGACAAATGTAAATATTACCAGTAAGTGAAGCACAGCTAGGGTACATGAAGCTCAATACAGTCTGCAACGTTGGAAACTGTAGGTAGCTTAATCTGGGCTGCCCTATCTACACTGTTATCTGTTCAATGCTTCCACAAATTTGCATGAGCTGCAATCATACATCTGCATCTGCACCTGTAAAGCAGACAGAACCCCTCGTATTAGGGAATCAGAAATAATTCTGCTGAGAGTCAACATTATTACATCATTAACACTGATGTCAGAATCAGCCTGATTCTGAATCAAAATCACATAATTTCAATTCTAGCGAAAGTAGTGAATCAGAATCAGGATATGTATAAATACCATCAACTACCAATAAGACCTCCTATAATATAAATGCAATTCCTGAATTTGAGAACAGCAAAATCTGCTGATAATGTAAAACTACTGAGATATGTGAAGATGTGTCTAAATGCACGTAATCCATATGTACTTTATGTACTTCTAGGGATTGCTGAGGATGTGATTCATGGACTCAGTTGTAAGATCTGAAATGAATACCAAAGTCAACATAAATTAAGAGCTGACTCCATTTCTATTTAAAGAAAAATAGTGCTAGGAAACTCGGAAGAGTGTTAGCAACAGAAATATGAAAAAATCAGTCTTCATGAAGTTTCCTATAAAAAACAGAAATAAAATGAAACTATGTCATGCCATAAAAAGTCTTTTTTTATGGCAGTATCATGCTGAGTACAGCACAAAAAATACAAGCCTTGGTAATCCACCCTTCTTGTTCCCTTTCCAGTGATACTGAATTACTAGACGTAAAACAGATTATTTTCAGAAATAGTAAAATTCAGAACAGATTTTATTTCTTATTGATTATTTAGTAATCAATAAGAAGCAGGATTAAATATTAATACGAGGATCATGGTGCCAAACAATTGGGAAGCCTGAGAAGATTTCTGTAACATTGTTTATTTCAGTCTGCTTTAATTTTTTGGGTGGTCATCTTGAATGGAAATAGCAAATAAGAGCAAGAAAATTTGTGAGTTCAAATTAGGAAAGAAAAAGAAAGTTTCTGAAGGTTCAGGATACTTGATTTCCGATTTTTTTTTTTTTTCTCCAGAAAAATATGACATGTTAGATCTATAATATTTGTAAACCTTTGTTTTGAGGGAATATGCTACAGTACTAACAGTTGAAATTATGTTGTAAATTTGGAAAGTGTACTTTATGGTCTATTCCTGCCTAAATTATACTGTCAATGGCTTTACAAAAAAAACAAACACAAACATTTAAATCTGTGTAAAGCCCACTAGTGGCATTTATTTTAAGCTGGCTTATTTAACTTATATAAGTTACGTTTCTTAGAGTTGAAAATAAGCATTTGGTTTCAGAAAAAAAAAAAGAACAACAAAAGGGGATCTGAATCCCACTGAAAATAGAAAATGTTCGGGGTTCTTTTTTGGCTTCAAGATCAGAAATAACACAGGACCCAACAGAAAGACACAACTAGAAAGACACGATTGTTAATGTGTCTACTGTTAGTAGAAGAACACTGCTCACCTGCCATTTAAGCTAAGATGATGGTGCCTGAAGCTTGGCACCCAATAATATCTGCTCTATCAAATGAATTTGATCAGTTTTCAGCAGAAAAGTACCCACGTCACAAAGCTATTACTATAATTAGCAATCTTGATGGCAGTCCTAGCAAAAAGGACAGGAACTGAATGAGCTATGGAGAATGAACTATCCTCTCACAGACAGAGGTGGCTTCTGGTCAGAGAGAAAGCATACTACCAAAGTAGCCTGAGAAAATATGTACTGGTGCTTTAGTTTCTGAGATCATCAATCTCACACCATTCTAAAGCATTAAATTTATTTAAAAATTTATTTATTTAAAAAAATAGAAAGGAAAGAAAAAAAGAATGAAAGCATGTTTATTAATTTCTTCTTTTCTTTTCTTTTCTTTTCTTTTCTTTTCTTTTCTTTTCTTTTTTCCCCTCACTTATTTTTTAAATTGCCAAACAGGCAAAATCAACTAAGAAAATAGATACTGAAAAAAGAGCATCCTTTCCCTAAGTACTACCAGCTTACCCAACACCCAGATACCCCTCTGTGTTTAAAAGAAGGAAAAAAAACCCCAACAAAATAACATAGCAAAACAGCAAACATAACAAAGGCATTATAGCACTTCCCCTGTATAGTAATCCTTATTTATGGAAGACAGTGTAATAAATGTCAACACTCTTTATCTTAACAGTAGTGAAGTATCACAACAATCTGTAACAAAAGACCTGATTTTACTGGGTTTTCATTTTTCATACAAAGTTCCTCACTACTATATTTATTCAAATTCTGTTATTCAGTGGTTGTCTAGGCAGGTAACTTACATTAAAAAAAAAAACAACACAAACAAAAAAACGAAACAACAACAACAACAAAACAACAACAAAAAACAACCCAAGTTAAGTCTTAGAGAATAGAAATTTGAAACATTTCCAAAACTCTCTCAGATATTTTTGAGATGAATGGCATAGGTTAGAGTAGCTCTCAAGTTAGCAAAAGACACATAGTGCAAATACAGATAAAAAATCAGAATTAGAAGAAAGGACAAAAGACACAAGAGCCTGCCTTGCTTCAAACTGTATTAATAATTGTAATAAAGATTTTTTAAAATGCCCCAGTTAGCAGATGAACATCTACCTAGTACCACTCTCTACCCACCTCTTCTTTTCATATTTTAATTTAGGTTTCAGTTTTGAAAAGTATTATCATTGGTATGTATACTGCTTCAGGTAAAAGACTCTGTCTGGGGATTTATATGACTTTTTTCTATGACATTAACCAAGCACGTTCATTAACACATTAACAAAAGGCATCACCAGGATGTTTCTCCACGTCTTGATCTTTGTTTGAGATTACTCAGTTTTGTACAAAGATCAAAAAGATGGATATTAACTACTGACAGAGGTGATGTATATACCTATCATTACAACTCCTCTCGAGTCTTTCAAGTTTGCCTGCTATCATTTCCCCATCCTTATTTTTTCATTAGGCTTTTCTTATTTCTCCATCTTCTTCTATCTTTTGCCTTTCTAAGTTTACTCACTTTGCTCTGTATACTTATCCATTATTTCACCCCCACAATGCATAACTGGTATCAAAAGACCAAGGTTAAACTTCAAACATAATCATTCTTCCTTTCACACTTCTACACAGTTTGAGTGCAATATGTAAAATTGCTGATGGAAATTTCCTATATTTCTGATAATTTTGCAGTGCCTCATCTCATCATCTTCCTCTGAATTTTACTTCTGGGTTGTCTCATCCATAAGTGCAAATCCCAATACTCAATTCTATACTATAGGGCATCTAGACTCTTAACTCAGCTTTTTTCAAAGCCTCAGTGAGTGAGAAGCTCATTACAAGGCTTCATTGTTACCCGTGTTACTTAATCCCTAGGGACATAAGAACTACAGTCTATAATCTGGATTTTGTTTTGACCCTCCTCTGTATTTGTAAACCTCAACTCTGTTCAGATTTTGCCAATTTTCTTTGCATAGCATCTCTTAGAAGTTTCCTGTCTACCCACTCCACTTTAACTCTTGACCATGTCATCATCACGAACATCTTAGCATTACAATATTGTTCTCTCCTGGAAAATGCAGTCTTTCCCTATTAATATTTATTCAGTAAGCTGCTGCAAAGATTGTTTTTCTTGCCTATAACCATGATCTTGTCACCTTTCTCTTTGTATTTTTCCAGGTAAGTTGCAAGTCTTGTCTTTCAAATGCTTCACAAAAGTTCACTTCCCTATTTGCTATCTCTCATTCAATATTGAAAGAACAAGTTCCTTCTTTAATCAGCCCTAATGTCAGCCTACATTTTCCACTTAGCTTTTCAAGAAAGCACCTTTACAATTTTCTTCCACTCTGTTATCCACAAACAGTCACAAACTTACTCCATTATCCTTGAAATTCTCCTTTAAAATAGTGCCTACAAAAACCAGAAAGAGGTTAGGCTACTCTTGTGCCTCAACCCTTGTCTATCATGCTGACTACAGGTATCCTCGTTATCCTTCCTTACAATATTTATCTCTGGTCTTAGGCCATAGACTTTCTAACTGAAATTGCCTTTTTGGTAAGTGTTCATGCAATTCTTGGTACAATTCATAGCGAATCCTCATCACATTAAAGCAGTAACAAAAATGAAAGAAAAACAAATAAACAAACAAGAAACCTAATTAAAAAAAAAAAAAACAAAAAAACCAACCAAACAACAAAAAAAACCCCACAAAACCAAAACACCAACAAACCCCACAATCTTGGCTTTCCTGCCTAGAAGTTGCCTGTTATAAATGGACAATAAAGTTACTTACTCCCCTTATTCCTCATTCTGAGACTACCTAAGCAACATACAAAGGCTGCTCTGAAAGTAGTGCCTCCTTATTTATTACCTTGACCCATGATGCCTGAGTATGGAAGTAGAGGATGAATCTTCCCACCAACATCCCATTCCATGCTGTTGCCATGTAACAGATGGAAGCAGATGGGTAGTCTGACACAATGGTTTCTGACATGGAAGTGTGGATGAAGGAAAGATGTGTCACTGAATGCCACCCACTGGCATTCAGTGATGCTCGCTGAATGTTTATGGAAACAAAACAGTGGATGCAAGCACAGGGGGGTGGTGGATGGTGCATTTCAGCAGAAGTCACAGCGGCAGTGGGTTACTTCCACTGGGGCAGATTTTTATAAGCATGGCATGCAGACTCTTGTTCACTGCTGGTGAAAACGCACAGCTAATGGTGATGACTGTGAAAAATAGTGTTTTGTAGCTGAGAATTTGCTCTGTCTAATGTTATTGTGCTCTTTGCATCTATTGTACTTTCCATGGAAATAAATAGAAGGCATTACTTTTGGAGAGGACCACGTATTTTACTAAAATCTAAATGGGAATATTACTGTTATATGCCTTCAAAAGTAACGGTCTTAACACTCAGTTTTGCTGCTACTAAATTTTTAGGGCATAATAAATACACTGCATATAAATACAGCTGTTTCAGAATAAAGGTTTCCATTTTGCAGACACATCACAACCCATCATTCAGCACAGTTATTTGTTTAAAGAAGGGAGAATATCTTGTATATAAATGTTATTAATAAAACATTCTCAACATTGGTGTTTGTGAAATTGCCTTTTCCTTTCTCTCCTCCGTATCAATAAATTCTAAATCATTCTTTATTTAGGGGATTGACTACAGTTTTTAGCAAGTTTCACGCAGTTCATTACGCACAAAATGGATGGTGCTTACATTCTAATTCAGACTGACATGATAGAGTATTTTATTATGGTATAGTATTTTATTATTAATTAAATGCATCATTTCAAAATACACGACAGCTTAAGCACACACAGCTCTGCTAAGATCAGTGAGTGTAAGCTTTGTAAAAACTGGGTTTTTGAGTAAAAATATGAAAGAAGACAGTTTCTTGCCCCGTGGAAAATAGTCCATCCATGAATATGGGGAGGAGAATCAAGGGAACAAAGAAAAAAAAAAAAAAAAAAAGTGAATTAGGAAGGACCAGAAGGACTGAATGGGGGCAAAAGTTTGAAACAGCAGAGGCTAAGCAATTCATACATACTCAGATTCTGAGTGCAAAAGGGAACATTACAGTCATCTAAGATTTCAAGTTGCTTCATGAAGCCCATATATCTTGGGAAATTAACACACGTTTAAGAACTGCATTCACTGTTTAAGAAACTACCACTTCCCATAACAAGATGTCCTAATGTATTATCATTCTCTATCAAATCTCATTTTTTTCTTGACTGAATTTGTCTAGCTTCAATTTCTACATCTTGTTTGGTACTTGTAAGCTAGATTATATGGTGATCTTCTATTAAAGGCTTTTTTCCACACATGAAACTTTCAGATCAAAATCATTCATTTTTTAACAATCAAGTCTTTGACAAGTCAAGTAAACAGAGCCCTTTACCTCTCTCATTTCTGAATCCTGATTCACTCTTATGCCTCTTTCCCAAATCCCTTTCATTTTCAATAACATATTTAGTGTTTGAATAAGTGAATATTAACAGAACATTAATGAAATAAGCAAAGATGACACTATAAGCATCATTTTGTCGAACATTTAAAGTTTATCCTAACTCTCCTATGTCTGTGACAAAGATTAGCAGAGAGCACCTATGAAGGAGATAGCCTACTGAAAGTGTCTAAGAAGTACTTGATTGTCTATTGAGGCAGAGCCAAGGTAGATAATGAAGGACAGGCAAAGGTACAGTGGTAACACCATGAACCATGTATTACCGTATTAAAAAGTATGGTAAAACAAAAGGGCATAGGAATAAAAAAAGGAAACAAACAAAAAAAGCCCCCTTAGATTCTAACATCTCATGGACAATTTCCTTTTATGCTGTAGGAAGAAAGATACAAGTTTTCTTATACCAATGGTATCCATCCTACCTTCCTGTCCAGTCCAAGAGAGTACAAGAATGTCTTTGTCAAAATGGTACTCTTAAAGCCAAGAAGAGAGAATAATAAAATGTACTGAGGATTTAACTGAGAATTATTTCAAATAATGCCATGCTATACTTTTAGATAGTACAAACCTTTTGTCTTTTCACATAGAATTTTCTCAAAAAATCTTGCTACTTTTCTCTCTGTTCACATATTCTTACCTGGTTACATAAGGATGATAGACAAAACTACGATAAACTGCAATTTTATTAAACCTACACAAATGGCTGAGATACACAAAACAAACAAACAAACACACCAAAAAACCCCAAGGTTGGAAGTCAGTGAAAGTCAGGTGATACTGTTAAGCAGCAAAGAAAACTATTAGAAGCATGATATCATCCCTCCAAAGCTGAAATTGCAGCCAAATGAAGAAAGGACAACAGACATTAAAAATTAAGTCAGACAGACTAACAATACTAACAGTAGTCTTCTTTTGCTCTAAATCTTCCTGCCCGGTAATGATTAGAATATGGAATGAGAACTCACAGAGGATAGCACCGTTTCAGAGCGGTGAAATTAATTCTTTGTGCACTAACTGCAGAAGAAACTGAAGACACTTTCATCACAGAACCCCTTTATGATGGAAGATGTCTTCTTTAAAAAGAAGGGTTTTTTTTTGCTTTACAAAACTTCAGGAGTTCTTAAAAGGGGTCAACAAGTATTGAGATAAGGGTGATACAGGGTAGGACAGGCTGCTTCTGATTCCAAAAGACTATTGGAGAAAACCCTTGCCAGCAACATTTAAGGAAAGTAGACAGCCATGGGATAAGAGTCCTGGCAGGACTAAAGAATGAAACAAAAGACAGGAAACAGAATAGTAGTAAATGGTCAGTTCTCACAATGGAGACAGATAATCCACGGGGTTTCCCTGGGACCTGGTCTATTTAACATGTTTTCAACTGAGGAGCACTGAAGTAGCAAAGTTTGCTGACACTATGAGGTTATTCAAGATAGTAATGAAAACAGCAGGCTGTAAAGAATTGCAGAAGGATGAAAGTGACGTTTGGGACAATAAAATGGCAGATGAAATTCTGTATGGATAAATGCAAAGTGGAAAACAGCAAAAATAATCCTGGCTTCATAAAGGAAATGGAGAAAAATTATAATTACCAGAAAGCTCCTTATTTTATGACAGACAGTATCATGAAAACATTACAAGACTGCCCAACTACAGTCAAAAAGCCAATCACTGTTAGGCATTTTTAGAAGAGGAATGGAAAGAATACTTACGCCACTACATATATATATATAATTTGCACACATTTTGAATGCAGTACTGTTCACTCTAATCTGAAAGGCAGGAGTCTGAAACCAGGAAAGAAACAGAAAAGGGCAAGGATGATCAGAGGTATGGAATGGCCTCCACTTGAGTTGAATTTTCTCTGATCGCTACAAATATACAATGGGCACCAACAAATGGACATTGTTTCTTCCCACACATACATAAAATTATCAAATGAAGACAGCAGCAACCAGAAGTCTTTTCTTCCTAACAAAAGAGCAGGAAACTATTCTTCTAGCTGTATGCAAGAACACCACACAGGGAGACTGAAGAAGCAGTTCAAAGAAATTTCCTTTAGGGTTATGAAGCTGACAAGCACAACTAATTCAATAAATATGCTTCAAAAAGTTTGAATTTAGCAACACATTGATTAGATGGCTGAAAACCTAGGATTTTTTATTAAAGCTGTCCTATGTTGATAGAACCTGTTGCATGATTCACTGAAATTAGGACAGTTAGAAAGCTGGTTTACTGGAAGAACACTGCAGTAAGATTAGAATATTCACATGCTGGCAGTTACAGAAAAAGAAGTAATTGATAGAAGAATGGAATCATGGCTATGTAGTAGTGCTCTGCTGTTGAGACCTGCGGTGGTGCAGCTCCCATTACGATCTCAGGATAAATCAGCATTCTGTTTTTGTCTTTGTTACAAGTGCAGTGAGTTGGGACAATGAGGCACTCCCAGACCATATCTGGAAGTCTTGATGCCTGGAAAAGTACTAGAATTGTATAGCTGATGGAAAGTTCACTTTTGGTTACTTATATATATATATATATATATATATATATATATATACACACATTGTGTGTGCGTGTGTGAGTTCTAATGCTTACTATAAGATGAGCAAAGAGTCCATGATACATTACTACTAAATAAATCAAATAATGCATCATGCAACAACCATTCCTCTCACTGTTGCATGTACTTGCCTATACCAATGTGAAATGTAATATCTCTGGAACAGCTCTTAACAGCTAAGACTAGACTTGTCTATGCCTAAAACTCCTTTGAGTTTAGGCAATAAATATATAAACTCCTAGGAGTCCCATATCAGCAATAAGTATACAAATTTTGTTCTTAACAGTCAGTTTTCTCAGACAAGTGAGTCTGGTGGAAGAACAATCTCCCTCATAGATGAGAATAAAAAAGGCTGTTAACCTTTAGAATATATTGCAAAGCCTTCTCTCTGATAAAGCTTTTCCATTGTGTCATATGTAATAACAACAGTTCTTCAAAATTCTACAGCATAAACCCCTATTTCACTGAGATTTTCACGTGAAGAAGGAAGAAAAAGAGCAGAGATTCAATAAATGTTATTCCTAATTTAGTAGTGGTAGACATGTTCAAAGCAAATGTGCTATGCATGTTGCACTAGTAATAACTGATGCTACAAAGACTGCTATCAGTATAACTCATAGGCTAAGTTATGGCATAAACTTGAAGTGGTTCAAGGACAATTTCTCAGTTGTGAGAAAAATGAAAATCATCCAACCTATACACAATATTAATAATTCAATTCCTTATGGCAAATCATTTGTAGTAATTTGGTGGCATTTATTTATGTACCTATTCCCAGTAAGCATAAGCAAGGAATTCTGACTATACGATTAGAAGCTAAAAACAAGCATAAAATTCCATAACCATTGCTGTTGCTACACTGTTTACTAAATATCTATTATTACAACACATAACATGTCAAACTGCCAGTTTGGCTTACATTGCTGTACTTTTAAACAACAATCAAGAGTTGGTAGAGAGCTAGATAAGTGCTAATTTATTGCATTTTTAATAAATCTAAATAAATAAATGTATGGCAGATTGTCCTAAGCTAACTTCACTTGACTGATAATGGATTGCTCCTTTTTGTGTTATACGTTTTTTGGCAACTTTTCCAGGTCTAGATTTGAATGCCTGAAATATCATAACTGTATCTCCTATTGATAATTTGTACTCCTGGTTCAAGGAAAAGAGTGTAAGATCCCAAAGTGAGAAGAAGATGCAGTGAGAAGGGCCTAATATTTTTTATATGTTACAACACTGTAATTTTCATTGGACACTGTTTAAATTGCACTTAAGAGTGAGGAACACATAGTGCCTACTTCAGATTAAATTAAGGTTGAAGTATGTCACTTAAATGAACCATTTAGAGCTTGCTAGCTCTAAACAACGTAAAAGAAGTCACTTAATATCACTCTGCTTGACAGTGTTGCATTTTCCCTATAAAACATTATATTGTATTGTGGTTTTTTAGTATGCAAAGTCCAGGTTTGGGGTAGTAGGAAGAATCAGAGCTATAGTAATATTTCAGCTACTACAACAGCATTTTAAGCTTCTTCAGGGCCTTGAGGTGTGATCAAATAACTTTGCTACTGTCATCATCATCACTGAATCTGAAGGACTGATTCACCCATTAGCACTTAACAAATAACTTAATGTAAAAACCTTAATTTTCACATGAGAAAGCAACTATTAATGTGTATAATAAAGGTTGAATGATGGCCACTGCTTATTAGAACACCTATAAGAATTTACAATTCTACAACTAACCTAGAAGAGTCTTCAGAAATAAAAATCAAACTCAGTTTTATTACGAGAACCTTATATTTTTATATAGAACACTTGATTTTTTAATTTAATTATTTTTATGCAAACAACAACCCCAAATCCATTGCACTCAGTAAGTTAAACACTTGACATTTTTACTCCTTATAGTGCAATATTTTATAAAGTCTGGATATGTTTATTAATTAGTGATTATTAACACCCAGTAAACAACATCATGTCTTGTAAAAACACAATCTTTCTTCACAGCATGAAGCCAAAATCTATTATTCACTGATTCCATATGCTGAAATACACTCAAATGATCACAAATGACCTTAAGCATTAGATAAATGTAAATGAGAACAGGGTAGAAAATGTGCTTTTGATTGATATCTAAAAGACCAGGTTTGAAGTCTTGACAAGGGATGAAATCTGAAATCTTATACAAAGTAGATGGTAATTGGAAACCTACAAAATCTAAGCTTCTGCACAGATGTACTGCACAGGTCTGAAGTTGCTCACAAGTGTTCAGCACATGGAACCTCAAAGACTATTCCTGGACTCCTGTGGCCTTTGTCTGTTTGGGAAGCAAGCATTAGATATCTCTCTAAGTTCTATTCACATATATCCCAACAAAGGCAGAATTTTCCTAAGAACTCACTTAAAAGAATTTCTTTTACATAGAATGGCTACATAAGCATAGAATAAATTATGTGAATGATAGCCATTGAAATTGTATGCGCTTAGCCCTCTACATTAATAAGCCTATTCTGCTCTAACAACTTGGGGTTTTTTAGCCCCTTTTCAGCTTTACTTTAGCCACTTTGATAAGGCTGAGAACCTTTATTCTGGAATAAGAGTCCTTTAAAGAAGAAAAAAAGAAAAAGTGACTTTTTAGGCAGACACATGCACTATTTCATCTTAGGTAGCCATCTCTGAGCACGTGCTTTTTCACAACTCTTTACCTTAAATATGAAGAACTTTAAAATTTGCTTTTTAAATATTAGAAAAAATGAAACTCTTCACATTCTCTTCTGTTTCCAGGCCCTACCGTACCTAGAGAACAGGGAAATAGATAGTTAAATAGCTAACTTCAGCAGCATCAATTGCAGGATGGATCAGGAAGGGTTCTGGAGACGAAGGAAACCAAACTCTCTAGACCTCTACAAGGTTCATGCACCAGAGCACACCCTTGGAGACAGCTGAGTTGATTTTTAATACTTCCAAATTTCTGTCTTGCATCACTTAAACCATGATTCTTGCTGTATACACCCGTGTCAGTGTAAGTAATACGTCACAAATTTACACATTTCACATTTACATTAAAAATACAATTACACGCGGGAATCCATAAGACACTATAGTAGTATCTTACCAGCTTGATACTTTCTGAGTCTTAAATACTCCTGCAATCACATTTCTTGTGATGATGTCACTTACATCTGTAGTGTATTTGTTAAGAATTATAAATGAAACTAGAGCAATAATAAAAATAATCAGAAATACTTTTTTACATCAGTAATATATTCATAATGTCTTTAATCTATTTGGTCTTCAAAGTGCATTAATAGCCAGTCTGTGCAGAAGCATAAATTTCATAATACTACTCTCGTTTGGCTGCCATACGTTTACTCAGCCTTTTGCTCTTGTTGCCCACCTCTATTAATGTTCCTTCATTAAGTTCCCAGAACTGCTAGCACTGTAGCTATAGAAGATGCAGAAAAATATTTCCCTATCTTACTTATATTTAAAAGGAATTATTATTTACAACTATAAGAATTACAGAAATTTCTTAGCAAGCTCACGTTGCTGTGTAGTTGGTGCTACTTTCAACTGTATCACTAGATCACAGTAGGGAGCTTTTGGTTTTGAGGTCCAGTACTGCCACAGGGTATGCACCGTTATTCCTAGCTCTGTGTGAAATCCAGAATGTATCAGGAGCACCTTCACCTGTAGGCAAGGGAGTTTCTAGTTCATTTGCTTTCTTGAGAAAGCTGTGGAACTGCCATAGAGGAGTGCATAAAGCAACAAATGCCTTTTGTTCTCCATAAGCACTGCAAGAGTTCCTCAGCTTCATGTCTCTGCCTCTTTCAGCCTGGAAGATTGGTAACAAAGTTGGATAGCCACACAGGCAGGCCAATGCAAGAGCTTTCAGTCAAAGGGAGCAGTGTTCAGTCACCTATGCCTAGGAAGATAACCTTCCTAATCAATCATTTGTAGTTAGTGAGAAGCCACTGGCAAGTAAAAGGCGTCAAAAATTACCTGAAAGGGACAATTTTGATAAAGACCTCAATGATAGTTCATTCTTAGTTAAAATACAGGAAACACAATGCAAATGAGGAGGATATTTCTAGGTGTGCAAAATATGTTGGATGCAAGTGCTCTTTTAAGACAACTGAACACTAATGTCAGACTAATTTTAAAAATGACTAATGTAACTTTTTCTTTGTTATGCTGAAATCTTATAATGGGCTTTCCTAAATTTATTGACTGTTTAAGATAAGATATTTTAGGAAAGTCCCTATCCAAAAAAATGTGGAAGAAAAGACAACAGATAGCTTGTGAAGCCAAAAATTAGAGATAAAATGACAGAGTGGTTTAAACAAATCTCTGGACTTTGCACACACCTTTTAAATCTTTTCCATATTATGCATTGGGAAGTAGTAATGTCAATACTTGTGAAGCAATAGGAAAGCACAGATATTTCCACGAGCAACGCATGCTGCTTTTTCAGTGGAGGTAGAAGTAACGTTACTGATAAATTAGCTATACTTCACTTAAATTATATAAATGGGCAAAACTATTAATAATTGTTGTAACCATGTTAACACTAGCTTTTTTTAAATAATTTATAAGCCCATGTCTTCAGGCACTCAGGCTGAACATGACCTCTTTAACCTAAATTTCCCAGGACTGTTGAAAGATCCATACACTATATTTTAATGGCCATTATAGTGCACTGCAACAATGTTTTGTATTATTGATGCTTTTAGACAGCAGTTCAAGTCACTATTGCATGGTGTGAAACAGAGCTAAGGCAGAAGATGCATAGCCTCTCTGACACAAGAGACAATTTTTTATAAAAATGAATGGTATCTTCAGATATGGCCACAATGAAGTGAATAGAGATGCTTTCAGTGTTCTGCATAAATCTGTCATAGAAATGACCTAAATTGAAAAATTTGTAACGGGATGAAAATCACCCAAAATTTCAAAGAGAAATCAATTTGATACTGTGCCTATGTAAATCTTCAATATTTGATGTAAATGTCTATATTTTTCTTTTTTAAAAACTGTCTTCATTCAAAATGTCATGAAAAAACTTAGATAAAATCAACAATAAAGTTTTGAACAAAGCTGAAAAAGCAAGACCATCCATCTTAACTTCATTGATTTGGCAGTGAGAATGATCTGCTAAACAATTAAAATCTGCCAATGATAGGGAAAAGGAATGAGTTAGAATGAAATCTTTTCAATAGCTTAGTAACTAAAATTATAATACCCATTAAAAAATTCCATAAACCTCATGCATAAGACCACTGATTAATATAAAATATAGCAATGTATTTTACATCGTAGAAGTTAAAATCACAACAATGATTTGAAATTAACATATTCATCAATTGTATTAGCTTGTAATATTTCAATAACATATCCTAATACAAATATGTGTTCACAACATGCATGTGAGTACCTTATGCCAGTATGAAACGGAGAATAATGTGAGAAATGTCAAAAACTAAAAGAAAAATGAAATCCTCAAAAGCTTGAGACTTCACAAAGCAAGGCTGTTAGTTACGCTCACTGAATAGCGATAACAACAACAAAAACAACAATAATTATGATGATGATGATAATACAAAGGCAGATTCTCAGAAGCAATGCACTATTGCCAGGTCGATTTTCAATTACATTTCACTGATGTATTCATTTGTTTCTTAATGTGCTCATCTTGCCCATTAAGAATAATTAGCAGGCTTGCTTGGTGATTTCCTGGCTTCTGACAGTGATTTTTTTCTTTTTTGTTGACAACCACTTTTACTTTTTGGAAAGTAATTTTTGGATATTATAGTATGACTGGCATGTAATTTAAGCTTCCTAAGAAATTTAAAGGGAAGATGTAAACAGTAATTTTTAAACAAGATTATTTTAATGTATAATACCTACATAAAAAACATAATACTAGGCATTAACTGCTCCTGAAGAGCAGAATCTAGACAAGAAAACAGTATTTTATCTCACATTAACTTAATTTGGTGTGCTAAACAATTAAAAAATGACACCAGCTGTAGTAAAAATTAGCAGAAATATATCATCTGTAGGCCGCGACACTTGAAGCCAGACACTATTTTCTATTACACAAAAAATTCATACAGATTTCACTAAGTTTGGTGTGGCTGAAACAGATCTAAATTTAGCCTGAACTCCTCTTCTATCTAATCATTATACACAAGAAGGCAAAAGAAAATTACCATAAAACAGATCACAAAATTACTACTGAAGTCCATAAAACACATAAAATGCAACATAAATTTTATTATGTATGCTTTTAAGAATACTTTCTACCTACACTGTAAAGTTCTTAGTCTGTTGCACTTTAGCACCCTGGTAATATTAAGCCCATTGTAAAATCCAGCACAATAAAAGCATTTTAAATGCTGAGCCTTCAGTGCACCAAATGTTAAAAAAGAAAAATAAATTCCTGTTGGAGCCTTCCACCAATCACACATCTCAGTGTGATGGGATTCACTGAGTGAATGCAGATGAAAACTTCTTGCAAACATATTCTACAACATATTGAAAAAACAAAGGTGTGCTTTGTGGATTATATTAGTGTATTTCTTCAGAAAATAAAGTACTTTAACTTCTTTAATTCCAAAGACTTACTGAATATTTCTAGCATGCATCCATTTTCCTTGCTAAGGATGACTTCTAAATTTCCAAAGAGTGGAATCTGCTATTTGCTGGTTGATAACTACTGAGCTCATCTGAAGCTTTTTGTGGGTAAAATGACCTTTTTTCAAATAACTGCTTTCAGATGACGTCTGTTCATTTTCTTAGACTAGTTTTGAAACACTTTTCCTCTCCCATAATTTTTATTTTCATAATGACAGAAGGACTGGGAGAGGAGATGCTGTATAAAATGCGCAGAATCGTGAGTACTTCCTCCTCAGCTCATGGCTATTGTCAGCTATATTTTAGCAAAATAAGAATCCTTGGAACACAACAGAGAACTTGAATTTTCAAGAAGAAGGAGACTGTTATCAGATTTCTTTCAAGTATTAAAAGATATAATTGGCTCTTGATTTCCATGGAATTGTGAAAGTGTAAGCAATTACACTTGTCTGAGTTACCTTTGAGTGTTTTTGGCTGTAGCAGTCAACATCATTGCACTGTTACATCTGATTTACCAGTCATAAGCAATTGCTATTTTCCTAATCCATAACATTTTTTAACTGATTTTTTTTCATTAAAGATTCATCACGTTGGCTTTCAAATACATGCAAAACTCTAATCTAAACAATTCTTACGATGCAGGGGCCAAAACCTGAAAAACTAGTCTGCCTTAACATGCAAATAGAAAGATTATCAAGGAAAAAAGCAAATAGATATCTTCCATTTTTTTCCTCTCAATTTCTAAGGGCTATTAGTATTCACTATATATATCTGTTCTTGTTCTGTGCTGATATTTAATGTGGCCACAAATTATGCTCACTCATTCTCTCGCTTATCCAAAGTACAGTTCAATTTTCTGAACTATGTGCTCAAATTAGAAGGGCATAATAGCAATTTATTCTAACATAATATTATAAGACATATAATAAAATACTTTCTACATGGGACAGAAGAGTTTTGTAATCTTACAGCAAGGGACACTGTGAAAAATTGAAAATTATTTAGACTCACTAAATGGGCAATTGGTAGCAGTTATAACTTATACCAGTAATGAAAGTATGCATTTCAAAATACACTATGGCAATATAAAAATACTATGCATTGTTAAGAGGCTAATACATGAAAATAAAAAAGAAAAGGAATATAATTAAAAACAGAAACACGAAACACCACCCATAAACCTAGTTTCTCCTGCAAAATGAATACGCAAAGGAGAGCAAATGATTTGATTCACTGCTGTACCTTCTGTAACTGCAGCTTACACACACAGAATCCTTCAGCACCCAACCATGAGACAAACATTTACCGCTATACTTGCTGTACACCAACATGTACATTTTTAATTAATGAAGAAAATAGCAGATTTATAACGGGGGAAGCTGCAGCTTTGCTCAAGATATTCTGCATTTATTTTTTTAATTACTTATGTGGAGACTTTTTCTTAATTTACCCCTTGCTGTCTGTCTTTACATCGATTGTTACTCAGCCAGTAAAAACGAACGAGCACAGCAAACCAGTTTTCTATCTGAATAAGGATACTTTTGATGGCCTTTTCATTTCCATCAGTTAACAGAACTTCTTTGACATCTGCAGAAATAGCAACCTGAAAAAAAGAGCACAGCAAACAATGAGCAAATATGCTTGTCTGTGTGGAAGTGAAGACAGGAGTGACAAGCCTTCAGTATCATGCTTCCTCACCTATTTCTCTGTAACAATCTTCAATCTTTTTTCATTTTATGTCTGCATTATTTTAATCATTCAATCAAATCAGTCAATACTTTTATCATTCCATTTGCGGGAGCCTCTATCTTGCTATCATTCTGTTCCGTAATTGCATTGTGACAGCGGATGATGGTATTCTGAGAGGCTTTCATTTGCGGGCTTCTGTTTATCTAGTAGAGCCATCATACAAGGCTGTCACTCTGCCTTTCAGCTTGCTTCTGTCTGACTGCCTGATGCCCTTCATATAACTTTGCATTGCAGGCAGATGGCTTTGTAAGGGTAATTTTTTTGTGAGCTTTGACATGCTCGCACATTGGGCTGTAACCTCGACACATTGTATAAGAGCGACAGGTTTGTCAAATGCCAATCAGTGTAACAATATGCTTTTATTTGTAGAGACATAAAAACTTGTCTAATGCACTGCACTGCTACATAATATCTCCTGAATACATGACTCAGAACCCAGAGAATGGTGAACGACTCTCCTGAATGGCCAATCTAATTCAAAAGAATCTAATTACTGAGAGCTCTGGATCATGTTTGTTGGTGTAATAATGCAGGCAAAACATTAGCAGCTATATCATGGTGCTCCAACTGTGATTCGCCAGGCTATTCCTGTATCTTAGCAAATGGGACTACAATCTGAAAAAAAAAAAGCAAAAAAAAAAAAAAAAAAAAAAAAGCTTCAGCTATGGCAATGAAAGACAGACCATACGTGGCCTGGAATGTCACAACAAGAGATATTGACTACACGGAGGCAAAATGTTTCTGCTCATCGAGGCAACCATAAAATCAATATGATACGAAAGCAAGTCAATCTAGAAGGTCTCTCAAGACTCTGCAGCTTGACCGCAGCTGAGGCTGTTGACAGTTCTCTGACCCAGCAGTTGGAGGCACTGGAACATTTTTCCTTTTGTTTCTTCCTCTGAATGGGATTGGAATTGAGAAAAGACCTACCATGAGCCCAGCCAAGCATGTCATGCCACCCCCTAGCTCACACACAGCAAGGTCCCTGAAAGAGAGAAAGGAAATGGTAGAACCCATACAAATTAGATGAAAATGGTCAGAGAGACATATATGTTACAAGAACAAATTGCCATCTGCAGTAAGAACGGAGCTACCAGGAAGTTGTAGAGACATGACTGGGCTACCTCATGTCGTTTTGCGTTTTAAAAATAATTATGAAATAGAAAAGTCACAAAGCAGGCAAACCAGTGGGGGTTCCCTCATTAGTGTTCAGTGCAACATTACCACCGCTGAGCTGAAAAATCTGAGAAGGTTCCCTTTTTTCCCTTGTCAATGGCTCTGTCTTTTAGAACTAAACTAGCTAGAGTAGCGAAAGATAATTGTTAGGAAAGGATAACAATGTTAATCCACATTCATTCTTGCAAAAACAGTTAGAGAAGTAAATGGAGAAATTAATATTATTTATATATTGCTCTACACAGTTATGCTCAAAAGCCTTTCGATATTAAAAAAAGAGAAGTTTAAAAACACGCCATATACCACAAAACAATTACCCATGAAGAAATCCGATCCTTCAATTAGCACTTAAGACCGCAAGTGACCTACAAACAATACTGTTAAGAACAAGGAAGGAACTGCAAACAGTTAAGCCACAGAAAACCAAACGAAGTTAGCGTCAAGAGTCCGAGCTGAGCCCAAGCATAGGGTTGAATACACAGTCTAATAGGTTGCTTTTAGCTCAGACCATAGCAGGCAGTTATTAAGACTTGAGAGTGAAAAATAATTTGGTGCACAGAGTGTGCCGGATGGGGGCTTACAGGGGGAGCCATAAAGAATGTTCTCCACAGCCCCCGCCTGCCCCGGGAGGGAGGAGGGAGGTGGGAGGGAGGAAGGAAGGGATGCTGAGCGAGCGCGGAAACCGCGTGAGGCAGCAGTTAGGGCAAGGCAGGGCTTCGGTTTGGGAGCACAACGGCTTCACAGCTAAATCTATGGCAACTGCTACAGCTGCCAGAAGCGTTCCCACGGAAATAGTTTTGACTGGCAGAAAGTGGAATTTCAGCTTGGCAGACTTTTTGGTGCTCCTTCTCCTCTAAAACACCCACGATTTAAAATCTTTTTCTACATACCATTTCCCCACTCATTCTAAGCTGAGCATCTCAGATGCCACCTCAATACCAGAATACAGGCACTGATATTTTGTACACTGAGGCCACTGGACTACGCTGTATGACAACACACTAACACTCACTGTCTGGATAGCATAGATTTATTTCACTGAGACTGCAGATTTTCTTTGCAAATTGTTTGTCTTATTTAATGGAAATGAGAATGAAGATGGATACGGTTTGGAGGAACAAGCCGTACCTAAACCCAGTGAGAATTAAAAAAAGATTGTGGGAAATTTGCAGTTTGTGGTTTAGATAGAATAACTATACATTTTTCCTCACATAAATTTTGATTTTCCAAGCCATATCTATATGTATATATGCCTAAGCTTGTATGTTACAAGGCACTTGTTTCATTTATCAAAATAAACAAAGAAAGCATCCAGTGTGGGACTTTTGGTGCATTCTGAATCAAATTTGCATGTACATAATACAGACAAACACACTCACACATATAAACCACTCTAGTGCAAAGTTCCCATATTAGCAATTTTTACAGACATTTGTAAATGAGAATTAAAATAAGAAACTCTGCTCTGGTTGTGCTCTTCATAGGGCAGAACCTCCAAGAACTCAGGAATTAAATCTGTGATTTCCTCCATGCAGGTTTGTTTACCCAAGGCAGGAAAACACAGTTCAGACTAGCACTGTAAATTTTACTGCCAACAGTCTCTGAAAACAGAGTGTACAAGCTGCTATGTGTGCTGGGATGGTAGAGTTCTAGAAAGATAGTACAACAGCAGCAGAAGTGAAGCAAATATGTTTCTGTATGCTGCCTGCTCTGGTGGGGTGGGTTTCATTCAGGTGGCTGCTGGAGCGAAAACGAGGCTGTATAAACCAGGGCAATTTAGAGCCAGATCTTGTCCCTTGAGATAGGACAAGGGAAAATGGTTTCAAAAGAAGGAAGATTTAGACTGGATATAATGAAAAAGTTTTTTTACAATCAGCGTGGTGAAGCACTGAGAGAGATTGCCCAGAAGGGTGGTGGATGCCCCAACCTTGGAGACTCTCAAGGTCAGGCTGCGAGGGACTCTAAGCAACCTCATTTAACCATAAGTGTCCCTGTTCATTGCAGTGGAGTTGGACTAGATGGCCTTTAAAGGGTCCCTTCTGTCTGAAATGATTCCATAATTCTATGATCACTGACTTCAGAGTGGAGTCAGCAAACTGAAGGAATTAGCTCAGGTTTGGTATAAAGGGCAAGGACTCACAGACTAGACAGTTTGGTCTTCTCTAATTTTCCAATACCAAGTGTACACAGAGAGTACACAGGACTTTGCAAGCACCAAGCCGGCTTGCTTGGTATTAGTCTCATAGCCTTCCTCAGAACACAACTTAGGCCTGCAAATGCAGTGTTGTTACACTTCATTCATGTTCCTAGACAATGAAACTATACGAATTTCCAAGTGCAAAGCTCTGTATACTCAAGGGGGAGGAGATGGATGCAGGACAGTTTTATCTTTCAGCATTCCTACTGGGTGCTTGTCTTCTACAAGTTCAGAAGATAGGTAAAATAAACAAAATTGAACATTCAGAACTGCAGGATGTCTCAAAAATATTTCATAAAACTTAAATAGATGTGCAAATTCTTCCATCACTATATGCAGGAATTATTATGTACTTTATCAGGTTATTTTTTGCTTGCTTTTGCAACAGACGTTGGTTTAAAGAATGTCTTTTATTTTTCCTGACCTTCACAATCAGTACTGATCGATTGGAGCTTCACTTTTGTTTCCCAAAAATCAAAGTGAAATAAAACGCCTTGAGTGGAAATCAAAAGTCTTTGACATATAGCAGAAAGCTTGCTGTGCAATATTAGTACCCAAAGGCAGCTCAGAATTCTTTGTTAAGAGCAACATGCTTTCACCTTGAACATTTTAAATTTAATCTTAAGACTTAAATCATAGCAATCTTTACCATGCAGATACAATATAACGAACAGATTGGAAAATATCTTTTAATGTTCAAATCTGTACCTGAATATTTCCCTGTGCTTTAGGCAGTAGTAAGCCAGTACTTCTTCAGATGGCCAGAGACCTATAAAACAAAAGACATTCACATTCTTAGAATAGGTCTTTCTTTGTCTAAGGTAATTTGACATGTACCACCATTTCCAGATCTTTACCAATTGTTTCATTTTTCAAACTCGCCACAGTACCATGGAATGAAACAAATGTAATTTTTAATGGCACATTTCTGATTCTAAGCACTCAAGCTGAAGATTTCATAGACTTCATTCTAAGAGAAAGAGAAATTTACTTTATACAGATATACTCCCACACACAAATATACAGGCATACAAACAGGTATTACAGTCAAGACTTTAAAAGTTACATACACTTTAATTCTAAAAAAAAGAATTCTGACATTTAGTCATTCACATGAACATCAAACTGCTATTATCAGTCCAGATTCCCGGTCCATCTTGCCTTGTAGCCTGTCTCTAACAGAGGATAGGAGGCTCCTTTGTTAGTTATCCTCTCTAGTCATATCATTTCTGCCCGGTTCCTTTTCATTTTGATTCTTTTCTTGGGGAGAGCTCTTAGCTATTGTTAGCTTCAGTCTGACCCTAAGGAACATGCTAAGGATGATCATGTGACTAATACAAGAACACAGCACTATTCTTCATCATCTCTTCTCTCCTCTTTGGTAGTCTGTTGAGGCACAACTCCTAAGTTCTGTCTCATAGCTCCCAGAAGATTTTTCTGGTTGTTCTTAGATTTATGCAAATCTTCTTTGGCTACAATGGCCCATGGCAGTAAGCCCCACAGTTTTACTGCACTGTATAAATAAACATCTCCTCTCTCTTGTTTTGCACTTTCCATTTGAGACCCTCCAGTTTCCATAGGGGAGCAGCCAGGATCAATCCTGATTTTTTCACCTACTTCATCCTGTTTGTGACTTTGTAAGTTTCCAGCACAGAACTTGCAGCAGTTGCTTCCAACCCTGTCACATACTGAGAGGCACCCATGCAAATCTACCCCCTCAACAACATTCACTCAAGAAACTCGCCGTTACTTTGGGCCAGTTTCCCACCTAACAGGAATAATCTAACTCAAGCACAGCAGCCCATGGAGTGGGTATTGCAATCCTGCAGGCCCAACGCTCTCCTGCAGGCATCTGTCTGTATTGCTGGAGGAGTCTAGGGAAAAGAAGCTCACATTCAAGCACTTGAGATAGTTTCCCGGATTTAAGGGAGGATGAATCAAAGGCATAGGCGGCCAAATTACAGTTGTACGTGTTTTCCATCTGTCATTGCTTAGCAATGAGAAAACATGCTTCATGTCTATCCACAGGTCAAAACTAGGGTTAGCCTCCCCCCACCACACATAGCATTACAAATTACTATGACAGAAGCCTGACTTAGTATTATAAACTGTAGACACTTCAGTGGTTTCAGTAAACTTAAAAACAGACATTTGGGAGCATCCTTTAGATGTTTCCAGGCAGGCAAATTGAATTCCATGTAGCTTCCTCTCTTTAGACTATTTTTTGTAACTATTTCTTCTCCAAAGACTGTAAAACATCACGGCATATTTAATGGAAACAGAAGTTTGGGAGAAAAATTGTCTTCCTTTTAAAATCACTTACAGCTTGACGGTAACCCTCAAATACATAATTCTTCCTGTCCACCCAATAAATATTCTGACCAACCCTTACTCGCAGTGAAAAATGATTAAAATTTATGAATGTGTTGTCTGCATGCAAGTCAAACAAAAGCTTAGGCAGAATTTGGCCAAAACTTTGCGTGTGACTTCTGTATGACAAAGATCTTACAGGTTACAAAAAAAAAACCAACACACAAAACCAGCAAAATAAACCAGACTGACAATTTGTATGTATGGCAAAAACACTAAAGCAATGTTATGTGTCCTGCTTCTTACTGGTTAGGCTGATTAGATATTAAAGAATGTGCTATTTTGTTTGGACTGCTAAGGGTTAAAAAAAGATATTCACACACGATTACCCATTCTTCAGTGAAACATACACTAAGAACTGTACAGGATTTTCCATCTCTCTTTTGAGCAATTCAATGCTTTTGAGCATTGCAATATGCTAAAATGACAGATTTTGCAATAAATATAATAACTGTTTAAATATTTTAGTGTACAACATAAAGAATGTTTCAGCTTCCAATGACTAGTGTATACACATGTAATAAAAGTGGTGTTTTTTAAAATTTAGTGAAGACATGGCTAATTTAATAACATTTATAATGCTACATATCTCACATCACATACACACACAATATAAAATAAGAAAATAAACTCTTTCACAGTAAACTTTTAGCCTGAGTGGATTTATCAAAATACCTGTCAAATGCAGCAAAATACTTCAACATCAGAGTTTTCAGTGCACTCAGTCAAATGTTTCTCACTTTTCTATGGTTATTATTGAAAGGGCACTTTAAATGGTGTCACTGAATCTTTTATGAGGGGTCACTGTTCTTTCCCCTGCTACCATTACAATGTTGATACTGGCTGAAACTGCAGGAATATCAGATAGCTCTGTGCTGAGAGAAGGGAAAAGCATCTCTGGAAAGACAATGCTCTTCTTAAGGCTGGTAACACACATGGCTCTTCCCCACTCCATAGGAAAGAAGGTATCACCTCAGCTGGCAGCTAAAGAAGAGGCAGTCAGAAGCTCTTTCACAAGTACAGGTCTCAAGTGTGGAAGCACACAGCGCATCCAGCTAAGCCAAGATGCCAACAGCAAGAATACCTGTGTTAATTTTAGTAAAAGGAAAAGCTTCTCGTGCTTGAACAGGTAGGTAAGCCTCTTTGCCTTCAAAACAAGGATAAGCTTAAAGATGAATGTGGAGGAGTTTGCATGCTGCCTTCTTCCCCTTCACTCTGACCTACATTTACCAATACAATGACCTACATTTTGAAGTATAAGATAGTTCTACTTCTGTTGAAAATGCTCAGCTGTAATACAGAAATACAGCAATTCCTGAGTTAAAAGCTACTGCAAAGTTTTAAAAGCATAATTTGTTTCCTGCAAACACATACTGATATGCATACACAAATTAAGTTCCCTGTGAAATGTTAATATAATACATGTATTAATTATAGCATACAATAATTATTTGATATCTAAAATAAAATTGTTGCCAATTTTAATTGTGAATTTGATTACAAATACACAACATTGGATGGCTACCTATTTGCGTGTGCAATTACTTACACACAATGGTCAATTATTTACACTTGTATAGGCAAAAGAATATCAAAAGACCCCCAAATGGCATATGAATGTAAAAGGCTATAAATATACTAAAAGACCTAGACAGCAAGGATACAGATCTCACTGAAAATGGAAACAGAGCAGACCAAGAGTTTCATTTAGCAAAAATAAATGCTTCACACCATTTGCTGGCATTTTGTAAGATATTTATCACTGTGAAAACTATGATGAGAAAACAGAGGAGAATTGCCAGAAAGCACTGGAATATTTATTGAAACAAATAAAAAAAAAACTAATTTGTGTTGGAATTTAGGATGACTTCAAGAAGGATTGTGATGATGCCTTCAGCAGTTCATGTCTCAGCAGGTAACCTTTCACTGTTAGGATGGATCCACTGCTCCACAAAGTGTTTACCATCCCATTTGTAAATGTGCCATAAAGCCCATAAAGTCTATACTTCCAGACAGCTTTGTGACAACTCTGCAGTGGTAATGCCAGAAAGACATTAGCACTAAATAGTATTATGCCAGATGAAGATATGTTATATGTACAGACACATAAAAAATACATTTCTACAGCACTTATCACCACATTATAACATCTCACTACAAGAATAGATTTTACCTCGCAAGAATTTGATGACATAGTGAATTTCTATTGTTCAAATTCTTCATTTTAAGAACCACAGTGGGAGACAGAGGCAGATTAAGTTACTTAAATATACTGAATTAAATTCTGGGAAGGTCAACAATAATGCCTGACTCATCCAAAATCCTTGAGGTATGATTTAACAACAACAACAAAAAACCACACCCAAACTTTTCCCACAGAGGAAAAAACACGTAAAAAATAAAAAATAAAAAAGCACAGTAGTGCTAAGAATACATAAACCAGGTTTCTCCAAACCTGTTCTTCAAACCAAACTTCAGGTCACAGCGAATAAATAACATACAGACTCCCCTCTGAAAATGCTTTGTGTAACCATCAGGTGGAGCATCACTTCTCCAAAGTAACAAAAAATCTGTTCATTTTCCTGTTCTATTACAATCTACTGCCATTTTGAAATGCTGAATTCTCTGTGAGAAAATTTTGTTCTAAAAATAAACTATCCAATAATTTAAAAAATAATTACTATTTCTCCTCTGTGGCTTTAACATAAATTGTAAAGAATGCCACCATACATTTGGATAGCAAATGCTGATATCTGATGCAAAGTTCTTAAAGTAGGGCATACTATCAGCATGATAGGTCAGCAATGACGGAGTGCTAGGAATTTTAAGACACTGCCTTTTTAAAGAAGACATTTGATTTTGGAGCCATTAGTTCTCTGCACTGCTTCATAGGTACAAAGAAGTCAGAGTAGCTGCTGATTACTTTAATTGGCATAGCACGAGATTAGTGCAACTCTGCTCTACTGTCTGCCACTGCTAAAGGCAGCAAACAAAGGCACAACTGGAGGTGACAGGTGAACCATCCCTCAAAGCTCTGAGTAGAAGGTATAAAGCTGTCCTTCAAATGCCTCACTTGTGCTAGGAGATTAACAAGTTTCTTTCCAAGCCAAGCCAAATGGCAAGTTTTCTTTGTCACTTTTTCCTAGCACTTCACACAGCCACAAATAAAGATGTCTGAACTAAAAACATTACTTTATCAATGTTTGTTTTTTATTTGCACTTTTAAGCTGTGTGACACCACCATAATAACCTGAAGTTTCCTGTAAATATTAACCCTTAAATGCAAGGGCAGTTTACATTGTAAAAGCCAACCATCTTCCCCAGTTTAATATCCTCAAATACATCTTTCTCCCTTGTCCTAGCTGTGGGCTACATGAAATCAGCATACCTGCTTTAATAGTCACCAAATAGGGAGGAAAAAAAGCAGTAGCGGCTAAGAGATTAATAACGCCTCAAACCAAACAGCAGCAGTTTTATTGAGCAATGAATGTTTACTGACTTTATGAAAGATATATTGTTAGTAGAGGGCAGAAACTAGTATTTTAGCACAATTATCACTTTAATTTCACTGTATGAAATCTTGTTTTCTATTAATTATGCCTTTTTTTTTTGGTCAAAGGGAAGGTAAGTTTGACGACTTCTTTCTGGTTAGTTTTTTGTGCATCAGCAACACTGAGCACAGCCAGAAGCACGGTACATCTGCTGGAGGTCTTCGAAAAGTGAGAGAGCAGGTAAAAATCAAGGTTCTACAGCACAGCAATTTGAAGAAAAAGTCAAAACAAGGCTCTAACAAATATTATGAATATTATGTTGTATTAATGAAGAACAAGAATTCAGTTTTAAGTGAAAGAAAAATGAAGAAGTTGTGGATAGCACTATTAAGATTAAGAGTGGATGCATAGCATATGTCTGCCAAATATACCTTGCTAGTAATGCATAGTGTGACTGTCCAAATTTGGGTAACTGCTTGAGTAAAGAGCACGTAATTAACTGTATTGCTGTACTTGTTTATGTTCCATGACCAGTTCTCAAAAACACTTCCAGCTCTCAACTTTCATCAAACTCCATATATCAAATACCAAATCAATGTAAAAAAGCTATCAAAAATATTGCTCAGTATAGACAAACAGGACTTATTTTCACTCACTTAGCACACAAAATCTGACACAAATGAAAGGATATCATCAATCCATGTTACCTAAAATCCCATCTAAGATATATTTAGTTTTTAAAAAACTCAAACACACATAACAAGGCACTATTACCATAAATGTTCAGGTTTTTAGGCGCCTTAAAATTCATGTACAGGAAAGTGAAAACCTCCCATACAAAATGGCTTTCATACTATTATAATGACAAGTGTTCAGTCACTTTAGACAAATGAAGAAATAAAGAGAATTGATGTGAGGAAAAAGTAATAAAAACCACTAAAAAAAAACCTTTTTATTGAGTCTGCAGTACAGAGAAATCCAATTTTCAAACTTGTATTCTCATGTTTACATTTTTATCCATCTACAGCACAAGCAGATAAAAGAAGGGTCAGTTTCACTAAATTGGTTGCACATAGTGTGCACATAATTATAAAACTATTCTCCAACAGAGGTCAAAATTCAGTCTGGGAGCAGATTTTCAAGAGGAACTAGAGAACACTGTGCCCTCCTGGACACTTGGCCACTTCAAGTATTAAAGTAAGAGCTAACCAGATTTGAAAGTCCAATTGTCTAATCTGAGACTCTGAATACTGAAATTAATCTGGAGTGCATTTAGAAATGATCAACTTCAGTGAAAAACACATACAGTGTAAATAAAAGTACTTAACAGCCTTAGCAATAACACCTTAGTCTTACTGTGCCTGATACTAACACATATGAACAGGAACAATTTTTGACAGGGAGAATGGCTAGCTTACTTTTCCACAGCAGGATCGCGCTATAAGTGAGTTTGAATAGGTACAAGAACACTAGAAGAAATAGAAGATAAAAAGAGAAATACATCTCACCATTTTTTTCTATGCACATGCATTTTACAGAAACTCATGTCTCCCTTTCAATCTGAAACAGAATTTATGATATTCAGATCATTGGAAAATATGTATAAGCACAGGCTGAGATCTTCAGCCCAGGCAAAATGGCCTCAGCACTGTATCTCTCACTTTCATTCTCATTATTATTCATGGCTAGGAGGGAAACATGATGGTTTGCAATCTGCAAATTTCTTTTAGAGTGCGAAACTTAAGAGGCTCGGTGGAACTGATGTGGAAATACAGTAAGAAGTCAAAGCTGTAAATGTATACATACCTCTTCCGTAAGAAAAATTGGCAAGCTGTACAAATCTACTTGTATGATTGTCTTTAACATCCTTTTTTCAAATGAATGAATTTGATTGTGTTGTGTGTATGGTTTTTTTACCTAGTTTTCAAATAGTTATTAAAAATTAAACAACACTGGAACAAACCTTTTGTGATTATAGCCTTCATTCTCCTGAAAAAAAAAAAAAATAACCAACCAAAACAACCCTGGATCTATAAATTTATGTACTATTGTAGATGTAAATTACAAAATTTTACATTCAACTATATTAAAACATCTATTCCAAAAATGATTACCAGTTGTGAAAAGCAGACAGGCTTATCACTTGCTGTCAGTTGTTCATGTCTAGTTAAGCAATAATGTGCAAAAACTGCTCTTTTGTTTTGTGTAAGAATTTTGGCAATAGAAGAAATGAACACTCGTTTAATAAAAACTCAGGCTGCTTTTTGCTTTGATGGAGGAAGCAGCTGCCTGTTTTCATTTGCTGCAGAGCAGCAAAACCCATCAATATAATAAGCAGCTTAGATGCATCCATCCACAGCATCTGTAAGGATATAGGGCTATTCGCTCAAAACCAATCCTTGGTTTAATTTTAACAAAGATGTGTCTGACATATTTGAAAATGCATTATAATAGGGTTTTGAAATACTAGCATTTTCTCTTCTCTTTTTAAATACTTTTCACTGATTTTGAAAGGCAAGTATACATAGTGGAATGATAGAAATGATAAAACAAATATTGCTATGGCAAACAGCAGAACTAGCCTAAAAATGCAAAGATGGATCATTAAGAGACGCCTTCAGGTTCCCAGACTCTCCTGTGCCTTGAAAATAAAGAAAAACAGTATTTGAATAGTTGCAGTGAAGGTTTTTATCACCATAGCCAAAAGCAGAGAAAGATTAAAAACAGTACTCACAGAAAAAAAGCCTGCAAAGATCATTAGATGCAATTATATTTTCTGAGACACACTTTTCCTTTCCTTGTGCTTAATTAAATATATATATATATAAATGCTCATTTACAAAGATAGTTATCAACATGTTTTCTATTCTCACTTGAAAGAAACAATTTTTAGTAAGTTTCATTGGTACGATTTTGTCCCATGTGACAACCTATAGTTCATATGTAATTACAAAAACAGGAAGAGAGGGATACAAGATCATTGGAGACATATATCACAGAACTCTATTTTCCCTCTAAAAATGTGATATGGCACATTTATATTATTAAAAATTCTTAGGACATTATTATTTTAGTGCTGTTCTGCTTTCTAAGACCATTCTAAGCTGAGCTTTTAGATGATTTGCACATTAACTGAGAAGTCAGATAATTCTTAATCCTCCTCTTTTTCAGATCCAATAATGGATAAGGGAGCATCTTAGCATGATCAACTAGCAATCTTCCTAGCCTGAGTGGTAGTACACCTGAATTTAGGATTAGTCACTGGGCTTTCATAATATCTGATTTGAATGAGCACTCGTTTGAGGAAGTGTAGGAAAAGAATATTCAATGATACTTGAACTGAATCATTTAAATACATTGCACCAAATTCTGAGTACATGCATATTTATTTGCTTCAAAACAAAAAGCTATTCTGAAAGGAAGACTTCAAAGAATTACGTCCAGATAAATAGTTATTCCAAATGAATAACTGTTTTTATGATCAGCATTTGCAGTGTCTTACAATCTGTCTTAATTCAGCTGTAAGCTTGTGCCCGTCTAGTCAACTAGAATATACAAAATTCGCTTCTGTCTATAGATGAAGAGAGGAAATGAGGGATTTATTTATTTATTTATCTGTTTTAAAGATAAGTCACAGTAGGAGAGGGTAACAACTTACAGATTAACTCTAGTCACTAATACTGTTTTCCATTCTCAAGTACTTGATACAGAGCATGAAAGTTTGGACTTATGGAATTGGTGTCTGAATTTTGGATTTCTCTCATATTTGTGAGGGTCTATTTTATTAATTTATTAATAACCAAATTAAATAAATGAAAATGATGCAACTGTGGTCCTAGTAGCTTCTAATTCAACATGTTTCTGCTTTAACAAACCATCATTCTACTTAGTTCACCAAACCACTAGCAAAGCATCTGCTCTGTGCTGCCAGGAGTTGTTAATTGTGTGCAAGTGGAAATAATAACCGTGTGCAGACTTCAGTTTGAAGGCTTTGGACGATCTCTAACAGAACTATACTTGGAACTTCATTAACTGGCAACTAATATACATCTCACATTCTCTTAAATGAAATCATTAGATCATGAGATTTCATGAGCCGTGATTCCTTCTCTATAGATGTCATGAGTAGTCTTATGTGCAATTTTTCTAGTATTGATAATCATTCTGCATCAGGTGCCTCAAATCTTACAGTACTAAATCTTGACCTTGTTATCACCTCTTACACTGAATTTGGTTGGTACGGAGCTTTTCTCCTGAGTTGCCTGCAAAAGGATGAGTCCCTTTCAGACATCTCATCTATTTGCAGACCCAGGTAACTACGTTGCATCAGTCTGTGTTAAAGCAAATATTATTTATAATGAAGCGAAAAAGATGGAGTTTTTTTCTGAAAGGCCAAATAAGCACAAAGATCTTTATAGATCCTTCCAAGTCAGGTTTGACACAGATTTATAGATCATTACAAGAGAACTTACAGTTCTCTTGCTTATGACTGGTTTTTGCCTGAACAAGTTTCAAAATCCAATGCTGTTGATGTGACACCTTTCATTAGCACTAAATACAATGGGCCAGATCTTCAGCTGGTATTATAAAGCGTAACTCCATTGACAATTAAGCTATGGCAGTATAAACCAGCTATAGAACCAATCCTGAATTTGAAAAATGCAATTGATGAGGTCTTTCTGAGAAACTAACTAGCCTTCATTGTATTAGTATCTGCCAGTATTACTGCTTTGGATCACTTCTTAGATTTCAGTCTAAGGGCATCTTCCTCAAGAAATCAGTGTCTCAGTGGACTATGGTAGGAGAGAATGCAAAAATGACTAGTAGCATTTAGTCTCAAAATCAGTCTGAAATACAAACAACCACTCTTCCCTGATACTTTCACATTTCCCACATTACTGTAATAAACTGTGACCCAACTGGCCACATCCTTATTTCACAAGGCATAAATAATGTAAAAGGAGCAGCACAGGTGCTCCAAAAATTAATCTGAAAAACACTGTAAAGCTGTACACATATATTCTTTCACACTCTGAGACAGAAGTGCTCTAAGGTCGAGAATAATATATTTTAACTGAGACACACAGCCTATGAACTTATTACATTTGACAAAGAATCTATCTCAGATGATCTAGTGAATTGAGTCACAAAACAAAGGAAAAATAAGCAAATCACTACACCCAATTTAATTACATGAAGGCAGGAAAAGGCTTATGAGCTAACCTCATAATAACATCTTTGGATCTTTTTTTGGTAGGGTCTTGAAATAAAGTTTATCAGATTCTTAAAGTGAGTGCATGATTGCTGACTTCTGGAATTGTTCAGTCACACAGCAGCACAGAAATCAGGCCCCATTTTTTGACTCCATAGTTTCAGTACTGGCTTTTTTCCTTGCATACTCAACGATAGTGACCACAGACCCTTGGTGGCATTAAGATTCTCCCTAGGGAGAAACAAATCATAGAATCATAGGATAGCTTGGCTTGGAAGAGACCCCAAGGATCATCTAGTTCCAACCCCCTTGCCACAGTCAGGGCCACCAACCTCCAGATCTGGTACTAGACCAGGCTGACCAAGGCCCCATCCAACCTGGTCTTCAGCACCTCGAGGGACGTGACATCCATTCCGTCTCTGGGCAGCCTGTTTCAGCACCTCACTCTCTATTAAGAACTTTCTCCTGACATCCAATCTAAACCTTTCCTCCTTGAGCTTAAAACCATCCCCCTGCCCTATCACTAACTATCTGAGTAAAAACTTGATTCTCCCTTTTTTATAATCCCCTTGTCTCTTTGCATCTTCTTCTACTACAGGCTGAACAAGCCCAGCTCCCTCAGCTTGTCTTCATAGGAGAGGTGCTCCAGCCCTCTGATCATCCTTGCGGCCCTCCTCTGGACTCTCTCCAACAGCTGCACATCTTTCCTGTATTGAGGGCCCCATTCCTGGATGCATCAGTCCAGATTGGGTCTCACAAGGGCAGAGCAGAGAGGGACAATCACCTCCCTGCCCCTGCTGGCCACCCCTCTTCTGATAAAAGCAAAGTTTTAGAGTATATCACTTAGGCCCTGATTCTGATATAGCAGGTAGACAATTCAATAGCTAGACTACGCTTTTTCTTAATGACATTTGAGCTCAGACTTTCAAGTTGGAGAGATAAGTGTACAATCTTTTGAAATTCAAACTTTTTCCTTAAGGACAAAATATGTTGCAATGCAATTTTAATATAACTCTCCATCAGTAAAGTAATAACAATATAATAATGAGGAAAATCACCTTTTTCAAAGTAGTTATGTGTCTCCACTACAGTAATCAGCAGTTAACAACAAATTATAGAACATTCCTGTTGCTCTTTTTCCCTTTCAAGAGTTTTAGTCACAATATAAGAGTAATTTCCTGTTATTTCTGGGTAAGGGCGGGGGTGGACAAAGAAGAGATAATGAAATATATGCAATTTTCAAATATAACACACTGTTGAAAATGTAATTCTCTGTGTGTTCTGTACTGAAAATATGTTCTATATTCCTGGATTGTCTTTGCTATCAGGAGCAGGATTGAAATCTCCACTTTAGTATTTATCTGAGGCTGTGATAGCTCAGTTGTCTGCCTCCAAATGCCAAGATAGGGGGAATCTCATCAACCAGAGACCAGCTGCATGATGGGCAGTTAATAGATATATCAAACCTTAGGATATATGCTAAGCTGAGGAGATGATTGGTCGGTTGATATACTGATTGATTAGCATAGGGAGAATGGGTTTCTTCTTGACAACCTAAGATTATGCTTCAGCTAAGCTCAAATTGCTTACACCTCTTCTATTGGGTTTAAAATTACAGTCCTGTCATCTAAAATCTCTCTTCAATGAAATTTTTACCATATATAAAAATTAAAGGGAAAAAGAAAGTAGGTGCAACGGATAAGAGTAAATGGAGTAGATATATTTCATACTACTGCTGTTGGTACCACCAGAAAAAAAGTTGATAAGTAAATCCACTAGAAATATGTTACATATTCTGTAAACTACTAGAGAGCACTTACGATAATTTCCAGGGGGAGAAGTTCAAAATACTAAAAGGAATCAGTGCTGATACTATTGCTTTAAAAAAAACCCACCACAGTAGTTATTAAGCTAAGTAATTATACAGCTGTGATACTACTAATATGTTTTTGTCCTCTTTATAGGCATTTTCTAGTTTTAGCAGAAATGCACTTAAATTATATTATAGATATCAGAGAAACATCAAATAATTGCAACAGAATGCATCTTCTTACAGAGAGCTTACCTTCTGAAAGCTAGAGATGCAACATATATACTTTTGTATTTTTCGTTTAGAAGTCCAGAATTTTTGACCACAAAAGCAGATGTCATTAAATTTTATTTACTGTATATTTTAGACTGCATAATTAGTGGGGCATTGTGATTTAAAGAAAACACAATATTAAAAAAAAAAACAACACAAACACCTACTATACTGCGTAATTACATGTTGCCAAAACAAATGCATTTCTTACACATATCATCCCTTTAATTCCCAACATTACATGTTCTCCACAATACCAGGCTTTGTCAGCCGAGTAAGATACAAGAGCTATTAAATAAAACATTTGGAAAAAAAAGAACCCAAAACACCACCCTTTTTTATTATCTTTAATTTGATACTTCGAAACACTTCTCTGCTTGGGCAAACAAGAATTTAGTGGTCGTGTAACAAAAGGAAAGCGGTTCACTGAGAATGTTGAAATCTGCACTAATAAATAAGACTGGTTTCCTTAGATTCTTTTTCTTCTCTTTCGTATCTGCTACGAGCGGTAGGGGATCAGCTGCAACTCAAATCCCCAGCTGAACAACCCAAATACAACTGAGTGAGCAGACTTAAAACAAGGCCATTTATTGGTGCCTGTTATGCAAACAAAGCATCCAAGTCTTAGAAACAGATGTCAACTGAAGCATATGCTTACTGTAAACTGGAATTTGATTCTCTTTATAAAAATAGACTTAAATGGGCCTTCAGAGACTAGGCTGCCTCTTGTTGTATACCGTTGCCTAACTTGATTCAGCCTTAAGCTTTTTAAAAGATGAATAGACTGATATCCGAGGGCAAAAAAATAAAAGTAAAAAAAAATTAAATGGGAAATAAATGATAACATGTTGGAACAGTTCCCAGAAGCAATTTTACAGATTTTCTCTAAAAACACAAGACAGGAAGTTCAAAGCACAGTGCAGGTCACCTATGGCATGTCGAGTTATCATTTTTATACCACTTAGGGTGAAAAAGGGACTTTATGTTCAAGTGGCAAGTTTTGTACTCTGCTTTTTCTTCTTCTGTTTTTTTCTTCTTCTTCTTTTTTTTTTTTAACCTCTTCTCACATCTTGATGCCTTTTAAATGTCACTTATTTTACATGAGGCAGTTGGTGGAGACATGAGTCAACAGCAATCAGAACCATTATCCCCTGCAGCGAGCCCTGGTCCTAATGCATTATGACACCTTAGCTGGCCAGCCACCGATTTACCTTTCTGCTTCTTAGGGAATTAAGTGGCATCATGTGAAAATGGTTGTGATATGAACAGCATGGGCATAACTGGTATTAAATTTACCTCTCAGCCTAAGTGAATTTTCCTCACATGTGACTAATCAAAATGAAAGCTGTGGACATGGGCAGATCTGGCCAGCACTTCTCCACCCCTGGGATTGGGGCTATTTTGTTTTATCTCTTTGTACAAGCTGGCAGAAGTTTAAAGTGAAGGGGATAATCCAGTGCTGGTGTCTTTATGAAATAACATCCTTACATGAAGAGGCTTTTAACTGTCTGTCGCTGTCCTCTCAAAAAAAAAAGAGCGTGACAATCTCATTTTGCTGAGCACCCTCCCATGAAAGGAGAAAATAATAGCCATAACAGCTATGGCTAGTACTGACCTTACATGATCCATTATCCACTAAACACTTTAAAAGTCAGTTTTACATACACTGTGGGGGAAATTAGAAAACTATCACAATCATTTTCACTTTAGTGAATTTGTGTTCTGTTTGAAGTCAGTTACTTGATATCCTCATCTGTAACTCTCTGCATCATTCCACAAAAAGAAGGAAGTCTTGCTTTAAAAATCGATCTTGTGCAAGAAGGGGAAACATACCATACTTTTCCTATTCTGATTAATAAAGATACTGAAAGCGCTGAAACTCAATTTAGCATGAACTTTCTTCAGAGTAAATGTGAAATAATACAAAAATCATTATATAATTTAGAAGTGTTCAACATCAGTACGAATATATTTTTATCAATCATTGCAGCTGAGATAAGTAGATGCCAAAGAAAGTGCAGGCAGAGCAATTATCATCCTGTGCAGTCAGATATGTATTCACAGAGTAGAGTGACTTGCATTTTACTACAAATCAACTGTGCACGTTCCCAACAATAACAGCAAAGCTGGATTTTCCCAGTGTACTGTAGTCATTCTCTCTAACAACTTCATTGTACAGGACAAAAATGCCTGGAGCATGAAGTCCTCTTCTACTTGCAAGACTGGTCAACCTTCTGCAACCATGAGAATTAATTTCTAACACATGAACTTACTGTTTGCTGTAAGTTAAAGTCAGTAGTCACCTAAAGCTAAAATCAGAAAAAATGTATTCTAATTTTCATCCAATAAATGCTGATTAGAAGCTATATAACTCAGTGGCTCAAATGCTAAGATTAACCCAGTAAGATAGTTGATGATTGCTACAAACACAGGAAAAACTATTAACTATGCATGAAACTTGGCTAGGTAACCTTTATTTTGTCAATGAGGCCACATAATCTAGGTCAAGTTAGTGTACAGATTGAAATTTAGGGAGCATATCAATAAAGATAAACAGGAAAATTATCTCTTCCCAAAAGGATTAGCCTCAAGTGGAAGGGTTGGTTCAGAAAATTACAATTCATTTGGTAAGGAAGACCGATCTACAGTAAAGTAAAATGTGGAGTTCATAAGGTGACATATTTTCCCCAAAAGTTACAGTAAAAAGAAATTAGAAAAAGGTTATCTTTCTTTTCCTTTTATTTTTTTCCTTTTTTTTTTTCCTTAAATACAACAATTCACAGCAAAAGTGGTTGCCAGAGGTATGAGACATCTTCCATTATTTTGTTGTTGTTATTGCTGGCTTTTTTTTTTTTTTTTTTCTTTCTTAGTTTGAGACTCAATTGGACTTTGAAATCTTAACACTGACAGAAGAGCAGAAGGCACCTCAGTTTCCATGATATTATACACTGGAGTCACAGTAAAAATATCTGGACCAAGTGGATGTTCATAAATGTTCTCTCAATGCTATCATGTTTAATTCCCTATGCAACAAGGATTATTATTCTTGAGTTTAACAAGAAACATGATCGTGATAAAAATGCAAGCAAAAGTGATAATCTTCATTACATAGAGAGTTCTGTCATCTCTTATTTAGCCATGCCCACTTCAACTTTCTCAAAAACAACTAAAACTAATAAGAAATCCATTAATTGTACCTATTTGCTTTTATTGCTTTTGTGGCATGACAAAGAAACTAAGAAAAGTATGAATACAACATGAAACCTGATCTGTGTGATGGAGAGTTACGGAAGTACTCCAGTGATATCCTTCATCGGAAATTCTGTACCTAATACATGCTACTTCCTTGTTTTCCAAACACGAAATCATACAGAAAACAAAACAAAGGTGGCAGACTTGGTAGAGTCAAGTTTCTGCTGACTTGAGTAACTGACTTTATTAATGTTCACTTGAGTTAACAGTGAAAATATGGTGCTGGGATAATGGTTTTTCAAATGCTTATCTTGAATGCTTTCCATTTGCTACCTAGTAGAAGCACATCTGGGAAGCTGGGTTTTTAAATACCAACAAAACCACCAACGTGTGCATGTATTTGTTTCCATCACAGAGTCATGGTAGAAAGCAGTGGTTTACAGAATTAAGACCATTAGCTTTTTTTTCCCAGCAACTATCTACTCCAAAATAAATTCCAAAGAAAGCAGGGGAATTTATCCTGATAGACCTTTTTGGGGGCAATCACTGCTTTGACAGCTCTGCCAGCACAGAAATCCCCATGCCCTGCCTTCACGCGACCAATGTAAGAGCTGCTCACATTCTGTCCTCTCCAACTTCTCTTTCCACAAGAGTGGCTTGAAAAGTGTTACACTGCCCTGACTGCTGCAACACTGGGCATGTTCACTGCATCTCACAGTCACAGCACATGAGTGAACATAGCATGTCTATTAACAGATTTGCCTTCTGTCTTCAGTTTGACTGACTACAGAATCATCCTTTACATCACCTTTTTTTTAATAACATTCTGGAATTTATATTCTGGGAATCTATGCTGGCTTGTATCACACTGTTCATATTATTTAATAATGATTCCAAAGCTCAATTTGGTTTTTGTGTTTCATTTCTTTTTTTTCCCCCCTCTATTTTAAATATACACTGTGACATAAATTATTTCTAGTGAATTAACACACACACTATAGGAACTCTAAACTATCATATCCCACAGAGGGGCAATACATTCTGATAGCCTCTAAGTAATGTTGAGATATTTATATTCAAAACAAATACTAATGCAAGTATTTAATCTCACTAAAGAAGCAATATCATATTTCAATATCACATCATTATTTCAGCTGTAAACTGCTGTAGCAAACTGTTCCAATAAAAAGCTAGTACTGGTCATAAATTTGGGAACATATGTGCCAGAGAAGACATTGACATTACTGTCATATTGCTTATTAGGGCAACAAAATATTTCATCCTTCTGGGAAAGAAAAATCAAATACAAAAACATACGAAAGGCAAAAAAACAGACATGAATGTTTCTTCTGCTAAAATCTCCAAACAGGAAAATAAGAACAAATACACACATGTAGCTTAAGGGCACCATCCTAATTATGCCCTGGCTATTGCTGTACACCTTACTTTTGCTAGGTACAATAAAAAGGAGAAATATTAGAGCACCCAAGCAGATGGTCTTTGGAACTAGATTACATACTTCAGAAATAAGAGAGAAGGGATGCATTCAACCCTTCTGTTTGGACAGAAGAGACTGTCTGACCTATTAGCTAGGAAACTGGAGCATATCACAAAGTGCTATCATGCTGTTCTTTTAAAAAGCAAACAACCTCACTTTTTATGATACATGCAGAGTCATTCCAGGAGAATTGTTGGTAATGTCTGCTATATTAGGCAAGTGGTCGTATCATGAAACCATATACAAGTTACCACAATTAATACTCATCTTCACTATGTTAATCTATATGAACTGAAAAAAAAAAAAGGAAAAAGAAAAACCAACCAAAAAACCCTACAGAAAATGCTTTCCTTAGTATCTAACCATTCATATATGCATACACACACATTCAAAACTCACTTAAACAAACTTGAAGTGTTCTTCCACGATCAAACATTGATTTTATATGTATAACAGTGCAATTTGAAAATTCAGATTTTAATCTTACCTTTATTCAACCTTTGCTCAACTCCACTGACTTCCACAGAGCCAACGATCAAGCAGAGAACAGAAAACTTACGTATAAGAATAGAATGTATCTTGTCTAGTCACAAAGAAATTAAATACCTCTGAGTCTTCCACTAGAGAAATGACTAGTGCTCTACTAAGGCCAGGTTTTATTGCAGATTTTCCAAAATATCTGGGTTCTCTTCAGTGTATGTTTCAGAACAGATAACAATTGCAATCAGTGTTCTTGGGAATGTTCAATAAGAATATGTAATTCTGTGAAATTGTGTTTCAAAAAATGGTAGACATTTTGCCATCAGTGCTTCCTTGATATGGGAAGAAATACAAAAAGAACTATATTTCTACATCTTGCTTATTTTGGATATGCATTAAAAATAATATTTAGCAATACGTTATAATCACTTGATAATTGTACATACATGTACTCATACATGTACTTCAGACAAACAATAAATCAGTTGACATTACTGTAAAACGGTAAAAAAAAAAAAAAAAGAAGTTTCTTGCAACTGGGTCTCCTCAAGATGAGTTGTCTCTCTATATATATTCTCATGGGGAGCTGCTCAGGGCTAGAGACTCGTTTCCTCCTTGCACAAGTAGTGACAGAATGCACAGCTCCCACCTAACCTCCTGCTCAGTTGAAGAAGATGTAAGATAGCACATTTCCTATCCACCAGGCTGCTCTCAGCCACAAAACTGCAACAAAACTGAGCAGAACAGGAACGATTTCAAAACACGTCTGGAGAGTTGCTGGTAAGCATCTACCATCTCTTCTTCAAATGGCAGCCTAGGTGTGCATCTCTCATTGAGCCAGCCCCAGGCAGAACTGCAAACACAATGACAGATGCCAGCAGACAGGTCTGAAAACCTTCCAAATGAGCAATTCGAGGTCTGCTGCACTAAACACAGCACAGCTCCTGGTTAATTTCCTGGATGGTTTAACATTTGGAGAAGGTATGAAAGGAGTACCATATCCCTCTAAGTGCACGTGTCTGCTGTATCTGCTGTGTCTTTTCTTAATCAAAGTCAGATACAGACTGTGCTCAGCTTCAGAACATGCTGAGCACCAGATTTCTGCTTTATCTTTTGGCTCTATCCCTACAAACAGATCCTTTGCAAGTAATGAGGAAAACAGCTTGGTGAAAACTGATAGTGTGTCTGACCGACCACTAATATCCTCTGAATAAAAGACAGAGGAAGAACTGAGGAAAAGGGGTTAGAGCAGAAAGAAGAAAGTGTAGATGAGGGTTCTTTTGGGTAATGTCTTGAGTACCAGCAGATCATTCATAATGGTGGCCCTGATTGAGACAAAATGCAGGAAAGAAGAGAAAGGGAGAAGATGACAGAAAAAAGGAGAATTTATTGTTATTCTTGATCACATCTTCAAACTTCATGGATTAGAAGTGCTGGTGGGTTGGGATCTATATAAAGACTAGCATTTCTCTTGATACATGACCAACTACCTTTTGCTGAAGTCTGTGTAACCTCTGTGTCAGAGCATAGGGCTATTCCTACAGCCTGTCCCTCCGTGCCAAGCAGTGCAGTTGTTTTGCATAGTTCTCAAGCCATTCAGAGAGCTGAGTTTAAGAGTTTCTCTTTAAAATTCAAAATCATCAGCCACAGATAAATCTTTGGTTGGCCATTTCTTAAGCACTCTGCACAACATACACATCTCTTAACATCTGGCATGCCTATGCACTGGAAAGTTCTGTCTGCTCTGCAGAGAAGACCAGCTTTCTACAAGCTGAGCCTCTGGATGTTCATCAGCTTCTCCAAGTTATATTCCGCAGTCACAGCTAACAAAGCTCAAGACAAATTAAATGGAAAACCGTATTTGAATATCCTGTTTTCATGCAAAAGCATAAAAATAAGAGTCCTGGAAATATTTTTTAAGTTTTAAGCAAAATACTAATCTGTGTGAAATAAAATTTGAATTTTTTGCACAGAAGCATAAGCATGGGAACAGAAACAATTAAAGTAGCTGCCTATCATAAAAGATCTGATTTGCTATTTGAGTATGAATACAGCTATTACGGAAAAATATATTTTACTAAAGCAAGCTAAAACTATCATTTCAAGACTCAGGGATTAGAAAAGCAGCATTTTAAAGAGAAACAGTGGTACTACATTTAAGGTTTATATTACTTTAACTGTTCTGCCTAAGAATTTACAAAGAATGGATTGTAATTAAGACAATACTGCTGCATTGCTTGCAATTTGTATTTTACTTCATGATTAATGATGTCCTCATGTATCTACAGATTTTTATATGAGAAATTGTTTGTCTAATTTTTATATAACTGCAACACTAGTCTCCATTAACTAAAACTGAATCCATTGTTGACACAAAAATAGAAAGAAATAGCCATGCGTAAGCGATCTTGTGATCTGTTTTTTCCTTTCGGTTTACAAAGTGAATTATTCAAATATTTTTGAAGGTTCTGCCTCACCTCTCTTAGGATGAAGCCATACTGCATATAACTTCAGAGTGCATCAGCCAGATTCTAAAACATCCACTAGCTGCTAAAAATGTGCTTGAGCAAAACTGAATTTCTAAGTTACTATGCATGTAATGTCTTAATGGTCCTCTTTACATAAATCTGACTTTTTCCAAAATTCAAAAGAAATCAGACTCAGAATGTTTATCACACTTGAACAACTAAGTATCATTAATCAGGTTGAACACAATGGTTATTTTCTATTCGTCATACACACATGAGGTGGTGCACAATAAATGCAATTCTAAGTTATTGATGCATTCATTTTGCTATACTTAAACAGACGACGCCTGTTTAGACCATAGTGATCATAGCAACAGTTTACATTGCAGTTTTGATAGAATACATATGAATCTTCGTTACTAGATATAAAATAGAAATTACAAATGTGACTCAATCTACTGCAATCATTCAGAAAAAGTGACATTTGCAGATTTTTCATAGTGTATTTCCTTAGTATTAGTAGTATTATACTTTCCTATGATTAATAATGTGTGAATTTTGCAGAAGAATTCTACAAGTTGGCATAGTAATAATATTCTGGACAGATCATAATATGCAGAATTTACATAATACAATTTAACGCATGATGTTGGGGAAATTCTTACAATGTAAAAGTATCCGCTTGTAAGTTGTATGGGTGAAGAAGCGTAAAACAAACCTGAGAGGTTCTGGCATCCAAGAGGTGCTCTTCACAACGTACATTAATTGAGGATTATGGATTTCTGCAGTTTGTATTAGCAGCATTTAAAAATGTACTTCATGTAGTGACAGTCTCAAAATACAGTATCCCAAGTGTGATTTTTTGCAGAACAGTCCCCTCTTGAGGAGAATATTCTCAAACTCAAAGTTCTGGGCTACTCAATCTGGAAATATTTTCACAGGTCTTATCACTTGGCAACCCATTTAAGGCAACCGAGTATTATTTTTGGGAAGCGATAAAATAATGTCTTAAAAACAAACTTGGTTGCTGGAAGAGTCATAAACAAGTGATGACTGTACTAGATGGAAGTCTTTTCCAACTTTAATGATTCCATGATTGTGTGTGTGATTCATTGCAGAGACACCAAGTCTTACAAAAAGTAATAAAAAATCATAATATTGTGGAATCTTACACATGAATGAGATTACATGAGATTATAAGCAACATTGTACTAAGAATATAATACTAATTACTGACAGAGCAATGGACACAGACTTCCCCAAACTAGTGGGACTACACTTTGAACTGTTTTGCTAATATGTCAGTAAAATGTCACTGGCCCAGAAACGAATCTTGATTATATACTTTCATTTTTTTCTATTACTTATATCTTTGAGTACAAAATGATGAGTAGTAAATATATATATATAAACTTTAGAAACATAAAATGGCAATACAACATAGTCTCAATTATACTAATTGGCTTATTTGCTTTTTCTCGTATTGAGTCATGTATTTTCTAAATAGAAAGGTGAAGTATCAACGTCATTTTGGTGAAAATACAAATGAGTATGAGTCATTGTTCCATATTGTCTTCAGAGACGCATACTCAAAAATAAGAGGAAATAGAGTTATTAACTACTGTCTATATTTACTTATATCTATCTATAACTTATCTAACTATATCTATCTATCTACCTATAACTTTTCTTCAAGCTAACATGAGGAAAAGTTAAACCCCTACTGTTATTCTACAGCCACCTATTCTGAATCCTGTATCTCTGAGCAAACTATCTGAGTCACCAACCTGTTCTGAGCCAAGCAACACACACGGAAAAAAGAAAGCAGATAGCCAAATTCTGTGAATCCTAATTAGCAGTTCACAACAATTCTAGATGCATCAGAAGAATGTCAATTTACTGTTGTTTCAGCAAGTGTAAAGCCCAAGCCTTAGATACATTTGCACTGAATTCAAAATGGGACAGCAAATATGACTTGGGAATTTGAGGAAATCTATTTTAATTCCTGAATCTGCTACATTTCCCATATTACCACCAGCAATTATTTTAATGCATCTACATTCAGTTCCCAAAACAGTTGTGTGCTTGTTAAAAAAAAACCTATTCAGTTAATTGCTTTGTGATTGATTCTGCTTCACCTCCTCCTTCTGTTCCTTAGCTTCTCGTGGCAGTATCTTTTATCATATGTCCAAGTACTGGAAAATAATTTTACACCCTAAGTTCAGATACAGAATTTAGACAGTAATATTAGGACATTCTTTTAGCCTCGAATTCCTAGACAATCTATGGATAAAGGTGCTCATCAGAGCAGAGATCTACGACAAGTTTTCTGAAGTATTCACCAGCAATGCTTACCCTTCTGCTGACTACAGTGGAAGCCCAAAGCTCATTGTATCTCTGATCTAAGTATCTAATTTTTTTATTTTATTTTTTTTTTTTACCGGTAGCAGTTTCTAATGCATTTGTTTACTCTTGCTTTCTAGTTCCACTCTGCTGACTGGTATGCACATTTTGCAAACGTTTATGAATGATTTTAAAGAACGTTTTATGAACACCATTTTGCTCTTAAAAATATAATATATGGCATTAGTTTTTAACTGCCATTTAAAAATGTATATTCCCTGTTTATGCGAACAAATTGCATGAAAAAGGGTGAAATAGAAGAAAACAAGGTCAAAACATGGTCTATTGGCGCTGTTGCCTCCAGCAAGAACCAGTTTGACGTCAACAGATCAAACAGCAGCACACATTCAATTTCAAGATATCTGAAATCAGTAATTATGTATACGAAAAATGAAATATTCTATTCTACTTTAATTTTTCCCATTAGAAGCATTACTATTAACCACTTGCTAAATTATTTTTAAGTAATACACTCTGCTTTGTATTCTTAAAATTTGGTATATATATAAATATATAAAATTTGGTATCAGGTATGAACTCTTGAAAAAAGCTGAAAAAGAAAAAGCTACTGTCAGTAACTAAAACAGGGAAGTTTACTTTAAGTCCTGAAACACCCCTAAGTATCAAAGCAGTAAATGAAATATCCTTAAAAAGAGATATTACTGACTCAAAATACAGTCAGATATACTTAATAAATATCAATAAATCTAATCTGCTGCATTTAAAAAAACCTCCCTTGTCATTATATTTTATAGTAATTACTATTATTATGAATTATTATCATTATTAAGTTTATATTAAGTTTATATTAAGTTTATATTAATTATATTAAGTGGAAAGTATCTTTAATTAAAGGTAGAAACAGTACAACACTTTTACACTGAAACAAACACTGAAAAAACACTGAAAAAACACTGAAAAGAAACCAAACCCAATTAACTGCCAGGATTAAACATACCATTGAGCTCTGCTGCATTTTTCATCTTCCACAAGGTTTTAGTTTTACTCGCCTTGCAACTCTGTAAAATTCATTTTTAAAAGTATTTGCAATTAGATTGCATAGAACTATTTTAAGAGACAGTTCAAAATTTTAATCCTGCATCTCTGAGATGGCCACTATTAACCTGGCTACAGTTTTTTCCTGTTTCATATGCTTCAGGGACAATTTTTCTTCTGAAGAGCAGTTCCACTCGTACTGGAAATAATGAGGAGCATTAGTCATTACACAGAAGTACATCTTGGTTTAGGGCAACTGTCGCTTCAATCCCATTGAGAGCAATAGGAGGCAGTGACAATTTTGGAAGAAGGAAGTTGTCTATGGCATACACTCCATAGGAGAACATTATTCATCAACTCTTGTTGAAGGAGAAAAATCTCTTCTGAAGAATAACAGCAACAGAAAATCTTCAAGCATTTAAAATTCTTTTATACACAAGATTTTATTATAAATTGTAGGGAATGGTCATTATTTTCTTAATAGGATCTGAAGTAAATGCTTGATAAAAAAGAAAACCCACAAAGTTTTATAATGCACTAGAAACCCTAATAGACACATCCATACACTTAAGGTAAGTGGAAGTGGCCAGTCTGCCTCAAACTGTGTGTGGAAGTTCTGGCCGGGTCTGATTTCTAAAAAAAATAGTGACTATGGAATCGTGCAAAACTGCAGGTTAATAATGTTTTACTTAAAATTGTGCTAGCATTTGCTTTAAAATCTACTTAGTACAGCTCAGATAGCCTCAGAGAGGTTAATACAATTTGTTTGGAATTGTTTACATTAGATTGAACTATCACTGGTATTTTCTCCTTCCCCAGTTTTATTTTAAGATCTCTCATCCTGCATCTGCAGATAACTGTCCAAAAAAGGGTAGAATAAACCCTTTAGCTCTTGCAAATTACTGAAGAAACAGAAGATTTGCACTGATTGAACTGACAACCTGAGCTGGAGGAGTTCCATCTAAATGGATGAAGAAACTTCAACCTTTTTAAAAAGAATATATACATGATTTCTCAACGTTGCTGCTTATGAACATTTTCTTAAAATAATCCTGATTCAGAATATGAGAAACTCAGTCAAATTCATGGATAAGTTTTGCTTCAAAATCACTGAAATTTCAGATTTACAATCATTTTAATAGAACATAATAAATCTATTAAACCCTGGCCAAAAGTTGTCAGTAGGAAACAGCATGAAGGCACTTACAAACTGTTGTCATCTCTCTTCATCACACACAGTAGGTTATTATTTCCAATAGCTCCCATAACAAAGTATCACCAGCAACACTGCATACACACTTCACTCTTAAAATGAATTACCTTCAGTAGTTTCTCTAATACACTACTGTGGGATACTGACTGTATGTTTCACTACCTTCTTTGTTCTGTGCAAGAAACTTCTTGCTTTTCTGATATTACAAAATTTTATACTTTATGGTTGTAGCTTCCTCTTAGTTGGTACAACCATTATGCATATATAGAAAACGTGCAGTTTAAAAGACAATTTTCTGAAAAAAGAAAAAAAAAAAGAAAAAAGAGTATCTGCAAACCTGAGGCAGAAAATAAGCCCACCAGAATTCCATTTTAAGAGAGAAGGTTTTAAAGATAATGCACTTGGAAAAGTTTTTGACTTACCAATATTTCATCTTATTAAAAATTTCACTGAGCACTAAATACAAGAGTTACAAAAAAATCAGTAGAATACAAAGAGTTAGCATACTTTTTTAAAAAGAAAAATTAACTAAATACTGCCTGAAATAAGAGAGAATTCTGTGAGGAATATACTGACGAACAGCTTAGATTAAATACCAAAATGTCCACAACAAGGATTTGAAAAGAGTCTAGGTGCACAGATATGAAACAGTAGAATAATGTGGAAGAAATCAGAAAGATTTACATTTTGAGAAAGAAATACAAAGGCTGGTCTGAAAGTATCCCTCCTATTTTATGCTCTCCTGCCAGAAAAGAAATCAAGCAATGTTTTTTAAAGATCACAAGATAACATTAAAATCTACTACACAAAAGGGATAATGTGATATAACGTGAATCTCAACATAAAGCTTTCCAATGTGTGTAACTACACCAGTTACATTTAGAAGTTGTATTTGTTTGCCAAGAGAGAAGATTAAAAGGCAACTGTACAAAGTGATACCACACAACTTTCTCTTTCAATCTTACTTAATATGGAATTATAGTAAGATAATATTGTGACTACTTCAAAAGCAAGGTCATCAAGTTCTAATTCAAAAAATAAAACATGCAATTCTCACACTCTGTGCTTTTTAGTGTGCAAAAGAACCGATTAACTATTATAGGAAGTCTTTTGAGTTGTGATATACTGGTTTCAGTTGATCTAGAAGGGAGGTCAATTACACCTTCCTGACGGTTACTAAAATTAATTTCTTTTGCAGATTTTCAAACAAAAACATCTTGCAGATTGTGGACAAAATTAACTTTTCAGAAGTGTCTGAAGAATTACAATATCCTCACTTCAGATTCTCCCAAAGGTGGTATTTCAATAGACAGAGAATGAGATGAGAGAGGGATATAACCACTCTATAGGATGATTTTCAAAGCTTTGCAGACATTTGTCTCTCCTTGAGATAGACTGTCAATGGTCTTGACAGCCTTTTAAAGCCTGAAATGAAGGTAAAGAGAAAGAATGTCCAAACATATGAGGTTGAAAAAGTCACTTCAGCATATAGAAGCGTGTGTTGCTAATTTATATATTAAAAATTATTTTTTCAGAAGTATCTCAATTCTTAGCTGTCCACATCTTGATATGTATTTCAATAGATATACTGAAATATCAATGGCTACCCAATAAAGTCCCAAAATAAAATCCTTCTGAAGTATCTAAATTTGTACACATCTAAATCAAATCAAAGCATATAGAAGTGTAAATCTATTTTAGAACAAAGCGGATATGACAGGTGCTTTCAGCAGTTATTTTCTGGACAGAACCATTAAGAAACAACAAATATTTTATTCACATTCTCCCACGCACCAGTGATTTTCTTCACCTTAAGTTCATTCACAGCTTTTGGATACTTTTCAAATTATGGGAAACACATCAGTCTAGATCTTGGCCTAAAATTGTTTCATACTGACTATTTAAAAAAGAAAGAAGCAAGTAAAGAAATTCACCTAAGAGATTTTTTTTTAATTTAAATATTCTAAGGCATGGCATAATGATTTTACTATTTTTTATGTTTGCAAAGTTAAATTTTAATGTGAAGATTAGTTTTGAAGACCTAATTTTGAAAGTTCAAAACTCTAAAAGCAGTATTTTTGTCATAAAACACAAGCAAAAGTATTTTCAAGATGATCTTAGTGGTCTTTTCCAACTTTATTCTATTCTATTCTATTCTATTCTATTCTATTCTATTCTATTCTA
>JAPSGF010000007.1:4362930-4514760 GCA_035772895.1 Perdix hodgsoniae
TCTATTCTATTCTATTCTATTCTATTCTATTCTATTCTATTCTATTCCATTCTATTCCATTCTATTCCATTCCATTCCATTCCATTCCATTCCATTCCATTCCATTCCATTCCATTCCATTCCATATTAGAAATTGCACCAAAATTGTCTCTTGGAATTTCCTCTGCAGAATATTTTCATGAGAAATTCCTGAGTTTTACAGCTAGGGCTTTCTCCCCTCTTCTTATTGTTGTTCTTCAGAAATAGTGCTGAGTGATCTAGAAATACTTTTTTATGCCACAGATAACAAGAAATGCTTCTGAGTTTTTTATCTCTGGGGGAAAAAAAAAATTACAAGCAATAATAACACCTGAACTTAAGAAAAAAAAAAAAAAAGGCATTTTCTGTCAGCAGTAAGTCATGAAGCAGAGAAGAATTACAATATAAGAAAGGAGTAGATGCCACTGCCATACTCCCTGGAGGTGATATCGAGGTAATAGGGATAGATTAGATGACCTTTGGAGCTCACTTCTAACCTTATTTCCTACAGACTATGATATCTTCTCCAAGTTCCAGAGAGAAGGCAGATAAGAGCTGATTTCTTTGGGAAGGTATTAGTTAGACTACAACCATAACAGAACTGCTGCAAGAGTAAATGGATATATCATTCCCCATAACAAAAGTACTGACATTTCAAGGGAGACGTAAAAAGCCCAAGCAAGGCATTTCAGGGAATAATAGGAAGTATCTAGAGATACCAGTTATGAACACTTGTTGTGAAATTTTGTGTTTCATATAAGTTGTGTAAATGTTGTTTGTTAACTTTTCATTGAGATAAGGATGCAGTTTTTGTAATTTGTAACTTTTCAGTGGTTCAGCTTGCAGACAAATCAAAAGTACTCTACAGGCAAGGAAAAGTATGTTACGCCAAACCAGATTACTACTCTCTGCAGAGTGTGCAACCAATATATCCCTACTGTTGACCTGGATTCTATTTAAGCTCCTTCCCAAGCTTGCTGTGCTATCCTTTTCCCATGGAATGAAAGAAACATTATTTTCTCTTTTATAAATTTAATAGTTTCTGTGATCTGATTTTGGCTAGCCAATCTCTTGCTAGCTCCTTGCACCCCTCCCCTTTAAAACCCTCAGTCCTGGAAACTTATTTGAATGTGTTTCTCTGTGAAGACATTTTTCCATCTGCAGGCTGATGTGTCAGTATTACAGACTCCTTGTGAAGGTATGGCTAAGCACAGAAAATAGCTCAAGAAGCTGTCACTTTTAGTAGAAGGCAATTTAAACAAACTCAGATACTTCTGAAACTGTTCTTAAAGCAGGAGTCCTGTAGACAATTTAATTGTTTCTTATTTAAATCACACTGGAATACAGAAAAGTTACATTGCCTCAAAAGAAAAAAAATTGTTTCTACTGCAGTTTGTTCACTGGAAAACTTATTACATTTTGTTTATCAATTTTGTATTAGCCATTCATAAGATTCACATGGTCCAGAAATATTTGTTTTTGAACAGCTTTGTGACACTTTGATGGTAACATCTTCTCACACAAGCCTGAGTGGATACACTAACACTTCCATATTGTACTAATATAATTTATATTAATAAAATATGATAAGATAGAAGAACTGCAAATAGTGAAAAGGTTTCTGTATAGCAGAATAGATAAATGTGATTTCTGCAGCAGCTGTTGTCAGAAATGCAGCTTGATTGCTTTTATGGCAACTTACAACTTACACCCTGCTTAGGTCTTTAATGATCAAACAACGTAATTTACTATTATACGGATGTCTTATTAGTACATCAAACTTCCTGAAAGATGAGTTGATTGCTTACAAAGATCAACTACTACCCATGCATCTCAAAGAAATCTTTAAGCCTTTTTTTGGTATTTATCACTCTACTTCAGTGAATCATGATTATAAAACACTATCAAGTAAGACCCAGCAAAGGGCAAAATAAATGCAGTATGAAACAAAGGATACTGTTTTCTTCCATGTATAGAAATATTGTTTTCTAGAAGTTAATTATGAATCAGTGTGATTAAAGTAAAATAGTCTCCAGCAATACTGAAGGAAACAGCCAGCTCACTTTAAAAGTGAGAAGGCAAGATGAAAAACTACTCAGGTCAGAAAGCTGACCAAAAAATCCTGGCTTGGAGCAAGTACACTGATCACTCTGATGAAAATCCACACATAGGAGAGATGGTAGTGGGGAGGAACATTTATAATTGCTGTGCACAACATTATCTATACGAAAGTAATGTATTCTGTATACTTGAATTTGACTCTTCAGAATCAGGCTGATTCCCCAGACTTAGAGAAATTGACTGTGCAAGAGCCAGCACGAGAGCCTGATTTTCTCTTATATTTTGCTATTGCTTCTGCAGACCTTGCACATGCATTCAATTTTGCCTGCCTATAGGAAGCAGGATCCCATTCACCATGGCTAGTGGTGGCTTTTTTTTTCACACTCACATTTTTAAGTTAGGACTTCTAATCCCTGAAACTACCTTGATATTCCCAGCCAGAATTAAGCTTCAAGCTCTTATTTTTTTCCAGGAAAAACAACACCTGCCCACTTTCTTTATTATAATTTTTCCAGGTGCATGCCAAGCCCCCAGTAGAAAAACACTCTTCCTAAATTTATGTTTAACAATTTCCTGTGATCAAAACATACCTTGCATCACCTCATAGATGTTTTCAACCATTAACTTTCACCATCTCATGAAGAATCCCATGACCCCCAAATCATCTGTTGATAATTACACATTGCCATATTTGCTTCCCAACTAACATGCAAGCATATAGGCATCTCTAACTCTTATATATATAATATCTTAGCTTTTAATCTTGTTTTGAACAATGCCAACAGACTGAAAATTATCTTAGAAATTTCATCTTTGCAACGTACCAGCTATAAGTGTGGACCAGAGTTTCACTCACTGTCCTTTTTCCATTAGCCGCTTTATCTTTTCCACAGCGCTTTGGACTTAACATACAGTACTGGGAGGTCTAAATCTTTAAAAGTTATGTAAATGTTCACCTGCTAAGCTGAAGCCTTTGGTATTAATAACACTACTGAAAAAAAAAAAACTTAGGTATGCACAAAATTTTGCTTAGCTGTATTATCTTCTGGTGAATTGTGATAGAGAAGTCTAGCAAAAATCCAACTGCTTTCTTATTTTTCTTCTTGCAAATACACAACATACAATTCCATGGATCAACTTTTTGTTGTGAGGTGGGCACAACAGAAATTCCTTGTGTTAAAATTTGTCTTTTCTGGAGATCTGGATGGCATTTTACCATGATCAGTACAAGTTAGCAGCTGTCCTGCTGGAAAGAAGCTCTCCAGAGAATGACCTAGGTATCAACAACAGGTTGGCCACGAACCAGCAGGTTACCCTTATGGCCAAGAAAGACAGTGGTACCCTAGGGTGCACTAAAAAGAGTGGCAAGCAGGTTGAGAGATGATCCTCCCCCTGTGCTCTGCCCTGATGAGGCCACATCTAGGGTAATGTATCCAGTTCTGGGCTCTTCGTTCAGGAAAGACAGGGAACTTCTTGAGAGAGTCCACTGGAGGGCTACAAAGATGATTGTGGGCCTGGAGCCTGTAATCTCCCTTGTAAGGAAAAGCTGAGAGACCCAGGACTGTTCAGCCTGGAGAAAAGATGACTTAGGTTGCTGAATGGAGCCAGGCTCCTTTTGGTAATGCCCAGAGAGAACAAGGGACAATGGGCACGAACTGAAAGATAGGAAGTACCACAAATATGTAAGAGTGGCAGAGCATTGAAACAGGCTGCTCAGAGAGATTGTGAAGTCCCCTTCTCTGAAGGTATTCAAAACCCACCTGGATGCTTTCTAATGCAAGCTACTGTACCGAACTTGCTTTAGCAGGGAGATTGGACCTTGACATGATCATCACAGGTCTTTTCTAACTCCAACAATTCTGTGAAAACAATGTGTGTCTAGATGTGATCTGTTAGGAAATTTCTGGAAATTTTTCATGTTTTAATTGAACACTTCAGAGAAAGCTATTGTCTATGAACAATAATCTACTAATGACAATAATTTTTTCATGCATTACATGGAAGACTACTCTGCTATGAGCTTATAACCTTAATCAGCCCCCATTGGATCTCATTTTAAATCGTTCTGGCATACAGCCCATATTTTATCAGTAACCAGAAAATTGCTTTTTAATAAAAACAAATCAAACCCACAGTTTTTGTGGTGCAACTTATCTACTGCATTTTATTTTGCTTACATACACTCAAAATGTATATGCAAACTTCTCAATTTACTTTAGTAACTTTTGTGAAATGCTGTATAAACATTACTACAAACAAAAATCTCTTTCACAAATTCACATAAAAATTTCATATGAGATACCAGTGTAAAAGTGATTTCTCTGTGCTCACTGATTTAAGAGTGTCTTGCCAGGCTTAGATAACACTGACGTAAGCTCAGCAGTTAGTCCAAGCTAATGCCAACTCACACAGACAGAAATTCAGGGCAATCATCCAGCCCCAGAGGGGAATAGATGTGGTAGAGTTTTGCCTGCCAAATTAGTACTGTCCTGATATGAGCATATGAGGTGACAGAAAGGGCACCTTGATGACATGCATTACCTTCACTCTGGTAAAGTACTTTGCTGTCAACGAAATTCTCTGTCATTATGTATTCTGTACATCTATGAAGCCCAAAGTAACAAAAGGAGATGAAAAGCAAAACAAAACTGTTTTTAACTTTCAAAACAGAATAAAATTTCTACGTAAGGAGTGTCTTTCCATATTATAGAACTCCTTCCTTTGCCTCGTGAAGTGGAATGTTCCTGGAGCTAAGGAATAGCAAGGGAGGTACTGCTTGAAAAGTAACTACTAGTTTACTTGTTCTGTCATTAAGCAACAGATATTCTAGTAACATACAGAGACTGAGAATTCAGTGCTCATTTGCCAAGGCTGTGGATTAAGCTGTGGAAATAGTGATAAAAAGGAAGTGTGTAGTTTCAGAAGAAAGACGACTTATATCCTCCATGTACCAAAGAAACTATATAGGAATGGCTTTTCACAATATTCTCCTGGTTGTCAAAAATAATCCAGCCAAGCTGATGATTAAGTTTTACAGAAGATGCTACTAAAAGATTAAAACTGTTGTGATATTCAGGGTGTGAATGTTAACTTATTTCACTCACAACAAATCTGCTTTAAGATGATGTAATCCAATACTGATTCTCCTAATTGCCTAGCTTTTGCCACAGGCCATAAGTGAGTCAGTTCCCTCTTCTTGATTGCTAACGTAGTACGGTGATAAAAACAAGAACACAAGTGGCTGCCTAGCATTTTGATTACTAGTCACAAGTGTTAAAGCAGATTACAAGTTGTTGAAAGGTCATATTTGCAATTGAAGTGAACCAAAGAAGCGCGCCAATATAATACTGATCTTTTCTTTGTCCCTTCACATAGTATAGCTCAAGCTTAAAAAAGTTAATATGCAAGATTATACTATTATACGCTGCACTTAAGAAATTTACTATTGAGTGCAACAGACAACCAAGACATACTAGAGAACAGAGCATCTAATTCCCATAAGCTCTTACGGTTAAAGTGAAGGGAGGGGAAAATAGTCTTCTCATTAGGAACTGACATCATTTGACTTATGTCAACAACATCAAACTTGTTCTGAGGCAATTCTAAAATATTCGTGAGATTTCTGAAGTCATATAAGAATATCTTATTCATTGAGAGACAACAAAGCAAAGTTATGTGTTAAACCTCACCTCGGGGGAAAGAGAATGATTGGGGAACTAAGAATCAGAGGCAATTTAGAATCACAATACTGTGAGTCAAAACTTGAAAAGAAAAAAAAAAAAAAAGATGGTGTACAACCCAAACTTATACACAGATTTGATGTTTTTAAAAGACAAGTTTCACAATTTGAAAATGATTCTATGTTAAATCAGAGTGGAAAGCGAAAGTCTCATAGGAAGTTAAAGCTGTTTAGAATTGCTGTTTCTAATGCTTGTAAAAAACATTTTTCCAGACCTAAGAAAAATCTATGCTAGCTGATGGTTTAAAAATTGAAGATTCAAAGAACGAGATACTGAAGCTAGTATCAAGTTTATGTGAGAAGCAAAGAAATGCAAAAATAAATCATCAGAAGTTGTAAGGATAATTTAAATGAGTTTCAAGACTCACTAGAAAAAAAAAAAACAACAGAGGATTTACAAATCATATCCAAAACAAATCATGCAGTAGAGGTTGAAAAGTTCAATAAATAATTATTTTCTGATAACCTGTTCTGATCAAGTAATCGGAATATAGCTCCTTTTCAACAGTATGCCAGGAAGTTATTCAACAACAACCACTACAGTGAGAATTTTTCAATCAGTACATATATGACTAACTTGTAGCTTCTTGTATCATTAATGTTGATTTTTAACATATCTCAGAACTACAAAGGCATTCCAGAACTAGTATATTCTAAACTTAATAGACTAACAGGGAACACAAGGTTATACACCGCACCTGGAAATTTATCTTAGCATTTTCTGGAAGTGACTGAGGCAGACTAAAAGACTATCCTATGCTTTTCCAGTAGTGGCCAAAATCTTTAATAAATATATATATTATATACATATTTACTATTATGTTTAATTATCTCCTAAACTGAGAAATACTTTGCACATGCACATAATCTTTATATCATCTTCTGCTTTAAAAAGTGACCTACAATTGCTTCAGATGAAAAAAAAACCTAAGGCATGGAGAGTCAATACTTTGTCTGATGACCGTCCTGCAAGTCACTGATTTTCAAATCTGTATTCATCATGGTCCAGTTGTCTCTGACCACAGTCACATCAGTTCTGGGGTTAGTGCTCACTAGAGCAGGACACATAGTCTTCTGAAAGTCTGACTAGGGTGTTACTAATTGTAAATTTTAACTCAAACATGGGATGCACCATTCCATCTCAGCATGGTAGATATATGCACATAACAAGCCACCTTTTCTTCCTTTTTAGGATTTTTTCTTGACCTATGTATGAGCACTTTGTGACAAAAAGAAGTGTTTCTTATGAAAAAATAATACTTAGAGTACTAGTTGCTATACTTTAAAATGAATCACTCTCCTACAGATTATTTGTTGTTCTTAGAATAATGCATAACATCTGCAGGTATTTGCTCTTTTTTTTTTTTTTTAATCATCATATTTAAAAAAAGCAGAAGAATTCTTACTGAGAGGAAATAGTAGTTGAGAATTTAAATGAAAAACACCAAACTTTTTTTCTAAATGAATGTTTCGAGTCAGGCTCTAAATACAGGTTAAAACCAAGTCTCATGAAAAAATGTAGATTTGGAAGTAAGAGTTTAACCTTAGGAACTCAGAAAGAAAATTTCTAACCATAACCTTTAAATACCATCTATTTAATATTAAGAAATATTAAAAATTACAGGCATGCTAATGTAAGAACCTACGTGTTGATAGTTTCAATTTATTCCTAATCACTGCAAGGATTTTATTTACAATAAGGTATAAACTTTAAGTCAGCTACCTTGCCTTACTTTTATTTCCTCAGCTCCTTTACAACATATTAACAAGCAATTCAGTGGAGCAAAATGTTTTCAAAGTATCACATAGTTTTAGAACAACTTCTTCATGATACCCTGCTCACTTGCTTCAATAGCCTAAGGCAATTTAATTGTTGCAGACTTCATCTTAATTCCTATTCCTGTCTCCTCCTTTTTCCATATCTATCACAAGTCACTTGGACTACAATCAAAGATCACAAAATGTTTACAAGACTGTACAAGCTGAATACACCTTTTCACATCCGAACTGGTCTCAAAACCATTATACTGTTTGTACAGGTGGGACTGGAACTTGCCATCCAGTGCTTTGGAAATCAACTGCTGAATAAATTCTTAAACTTCCAAAGTGCTTTATGTTATCAATAGCCACAAGAAACAATGACACTTAACGCAGATCAAATACAGCTAAAGACAGTTTTCAGCAACAACTGCTTAGAGCAGCAAAAAAAAAGAAAAAAAAAAAAAGAGGAGGCAGAATCACTGAAAGCTGTACTGCTGAACTCTGCAGAAGGCTCCTTCAAATAAATATTTCAAACCTTTATATGAATATTTTAAGCATGACAACTACACATAAACACACAGCCAAAGTGCTCAAATCCACTCAAGAAAGACTATTAAGTCATCAACCTGCTCCTGACAGGATCCACTGAATATGGCAACAGTGAGAAGTCAGGAGACAGTTGGAATCATTTCAAGACTGCTAATTTAACTTGTCTTAAAACCAACCAATGCTCAACGTGTCATCATCAATGTCATCTCATCGCAGTCTGAAAAGCCTTCGACCTAAAGCAAAAAGGTCCCCAAGTGCCACCCTTCTTGTCTACTGGTTGAAAATCTAATTGGTTCTGCTGACAGGCTTGGGAATTGGTAGGAAGGATGTTCAGTTAATCTCCAAGGGCCAGCAAAGAGCTCAGTATCCATCTCTGAGCTTTGCTCCCTGGCTGTCGTAAAATGACTCTGATGGTAGTGCAAACTCTTATGCTTCAGCTGTCTTCTGACTTCTGTTAAGTCAAATTCAATAAAGTTTGTCACTCAATAATCTGAGAGCTACCCAACAAAACCTCTTTGATCAATAACAGCTTGCCTGCTTGCACTGAGGAAGGTGACCTATTAAAGATTAAAAACACACCTGCTGCTTGCAGTGCTGAACATCTTTTTTTACTTTCAAATAAAAATTCATCCATTAAAATGTGTTTAACGGTTACAATTGTATATAAATATTACATGCCAGACAGATTAAAAGAAACATTTTTGCTTCTGTACAGTGTTTTTGTTAAATTTGAGTCACCACTTTTTTCTGAATCAGAAAGGCCTTTCACCACCCATGTGTAACTTTCACTTTAATCTACTGTGTACATTCTATCCTTTTCTTAATTTTCTGCCTTCTAATTGCACACAGCATTGCTGTAGTGACAGTCCAGTAATGTAGTTTCTTTCTACTTATTCACTCAAGCCAGAACATAAATACTTAGGTTGCCAGGAAATATAACTTAGAATTTGAAATGTCAACATCTTCCCTTCTGTTTAAGAACTTTTCTTCAGCTATAGATCCGCTTTAACAGAGGCTACGGCCAAGAAGAGATCCAGAAGCAGAATTATAGGCAAATTAATTGCATTAGACGGACTCATGAGTGCACCTGTATTCATACATACATTTTAAACAGTTCACATGTTCTGTACTTGAAAGAAAAAATTAGTTCAAAAACTTTATGGCAAATCACTGCAAGAAAAATGACATCAGTAAATTTGACACACTAAACCATCTGTGCCTGTTTGTAATGGGCTATCAATCTCCTGGAAAATCACTGAGCCCCTCAAAACAGTAAATTCAGATACACAAGGTAAGTAGCATATCTTTCAATTGTCACGCTTTGTTTAACCTACTGTCCTTCGTGTACTCACGTCAAAAGGTAAAAATAAGCTAGAAAGTGGTAAGACATTTCAAAGTAGCTAGGAGGTATGGATCTTCTTGTTCAACTAAAAGAAATATATGTACTTAAATTTTCTGAATTGTTAAAAAAGACTGTGATTCTGGAAGATTTGGATGGGGTTTACACTGCCATTAGTTATTACTTTCTAAGAAAGTATAATACTAGCCTATGGATCCACAGGCTCCAGGAATATAAAACAAGAATTACATGTTAGCTAACGCTAATTCAGTATCTGAAAAGAAGTCTGAATTTACTAACTTACTATCAGGCACCAAACAATTACCATAAATAAATTCCCTACTGTGAACATCAGAGAGACTCAGTAATGACTAGCTGTGAAGAGTAAAGTGCTCATGCAGTTTTGTATGGTTTTTCTCCTTCTTCCTCCAGAGGAGGCTCAACAGGTAAGTACCATGCAGTATATCTCACTTTGCTGTCAGGTAAGACACTATATTCTTAACAATAAGACTGCATGCTCCAAGCTTTCAGGATTATCTGTCTGGAAACATGAACTGCACTTTAAAAGAGACAGAGCCTGGGGTGTGGTTAGATGTTGCCCATACAGTATCTTAAACAACTACAAAGACTGAATTCTTTAAGCAGTAAAATCCCAGCAAATCAAACACAAAAAACCAAACCCCAAAAGCTAAGTCATAGATAAAGGCAAAGAACAACCGAAACAAACCTTTGATTAGTACAGTTATACTGCTCTTACAGGAAGAGATTTATTCACAGCAAGTTCTACAGAAGATTATTAAGATAAATGCTTCAATTATTCATAACCAAACGTCTACAGAGTATCCTAGAAATACATCAGACTCTAACAAGTACCACACAAAAAGTTCAGCCTAACAACTCTTGTCCCTTACATGCCATGTCAGGGGATGCAGTCAATTGGACTTGGCCAGCTGGGTTTTTGGGCTCTCTGCACCCTTCCAACCACCCAAATTGCCAGCAGCCTACAACAAAAAAAATTGCTCTTCTTTAGAAAGGCCCTTTCATTATGTGAAAGAGAAGGAGTAAGACTGATCTGAAGACTGATACAGGAGGAAAAGAAAAAAGAAACAAAACAAAACAAAAAGGATCTTTTGGACTGCTCCTGCTGCACTGAGGTTTTCCATCCCACGCTTTCATTTCTAGCTTCTGTCTATGGGAAACATTTTATCAGCTAAAGGCATACTACTTTCATGATATTAGTTAATCAACCTTCTCTTTTCTATATCTGAAGGTGAGAACTGTGGCAACATGTGGTAGCTTATTTATGCCTCGAGGACTAATCAAGCTTCTATGCACAAGATTACTGAAGACCATGCGATCTCTTTCTGCACAAGTGTGTAGTTACTGATGAAGGAAACATAAGAAAATGGAAAGTTAAGGTAGCTAGGTACTGCTTTTGAACACCAGATAATATCAATGCCTGTGTGATCACTGGTAAATGATACTGCTCAATGTATTACTTTACAATAGACAATTGAAATGCCCGTCTGTAGGCTGATTTGCAGTTTCTGGGCACTTGTAGCTTAAATAAGAAGAAGCTATACAAAGAACAAATAAAATGTTGTGGAACGCTAAGTAGCTTAAAAAAACACACCTTACACATGTCAACTTGGGCATTCAAAATATAGGCTGACACTTTTCTCTGTGGCTTATTCCTCTTTTAATAATGTCATCTCACCTCACAGAGGCTTTGTGAAAATTAATTAATTACGGTTTGTAAGGCATTCAGATGTTAATGATAGCCACAATGGAAAGAAAGCCTATGGAGAAATTAATAGTTTTGAATTCAATGTAATGATTGAATGTGAACACCACATGTGGGTCACATATTGACCAATAAGAATAACAGAAAACCTGAATAGCTACTCATTCACTGATCTCTGTTAACGTAGAATGAATGAGAAAGGGGCCCTGTAGTAAAAGCATGATATAAGTGTATATTTATAAAAAATAGTACCCCGATACATATATGTGAAATGTTGACATCCAATAGCAAACAATTGTTGCATTTCTCATCTTTTAAGCACTAGAGTTTGTAAACTCTTAAATTCTTAAACCCATAAAAGACAAATATAAAAACAAAAGATTTTTTGTTGTTGTCATTCACAACATAGACTACTGACACAGGAAAAAAAAAATCTAAGTTCCGTGCTAGTCAGTGGATTTCAGATATCTGCCAAGGGCAAAGGAACACAAACGCTCACGCATCCAAAGCTTTCATTTCTGCCTTACGCTCTAATGTTTTTACTAGCTAGCATATAAAAAGGGAGGTTTTGCTCCTTAGGCAAATCCCATCTAGGGCCTTAGTCAAACTATTAAATCAGCTTTCCTTTCCAGGGACTCAAAACCATGCCTTTTTTCTGACTGTATTTTCTTTAGCATACAACATGGAGTCTTTCTAACTCACACGCAATTGGAAGTTGCTTCCACAAACATTTGGAAAAATCTTGTTCTGTGAAATTGAAGTACTGCAGTCAACAACCCAAACCATATAGCAGGCAAAAAGAAAAGAAAGAAAACAACAATGGTTTCCCTTTAACTCATTCCAAAACTGCATTGCCAATATAAAGCTTCCAATATCACTATACTTTGGGAGGCATACAGAACAGAAAATTCAAGAGGAAACACTCATAATTAGCATAGCACTTCAAATTGGTTTGAGATTACATCTTCACCCTATTTCTATCTTCTCAGTATTTAAAATTTAAAAAACTCCTACATTTAGAGTTCTAATTCCAGCAGTGGGAAATTTCTCTCTACAGCTTCCTGAGGGGAGAAGGGATAAAAAAAAGTTCTGGATCTCCTCTCCCTGATAATGACAGAACATGAGGAAATGGGCACAATCCTGTGCCCCTGGAGCATCAGATATTAGAAAAAAATTCTTTTACATGAGGTGGTGGTCAGGCACTGAAACAGGCTTCCTAGAAAGGTGGCTCCTGCCCCATGCCTGTCAGTGTACAAGAGGCATCTGGATAATGCCTTCATAAATATGCTTTAGCTTTTGTTTAGCCCTGACACAGGCTAACTCAACAACCCCTGTAGGTCCCTTCCAAGTGAACTATTCTATATGCTTCTCTGAGCACAGAACAGGCAGCTCTGTAATTATTCTCTAAATGGTCACATGTAATAGGACAGCAGGCCAGAGAGAAGACAGGAATGGTGCCTAAACTACTAAAACTAACTAAAGCTTGAACCTGTAGAGTTAAAACAGGTAACAGCTGCCTAATGGTCTTCATGCCTAATCAGACACAAAGACCAAAAAGAAACATCAAAGCTTCCATGTACCTTGTATAAACAAACATCAGAAATTATTCCACAGGTCACTATTTTTTCATTCCAAACTGACTGCTGTCTATGCTGGCATAATCCATTATATGCCAGCGCAGAGGTGGAATCTGTTCACAGGAGGTGATTCCTTACATAGGAATTTATTATTATTTTTTTTTAATTCCGCATATAGAATTAACCCTTATTTGATTTACTGAAAAACATTATTAAAAATTAACACAATATTTTCAAAAATGGATATGTTTCACTGGAAACAAGACATACATCAGCTAACAGAAACACCTCTGTTCTGGATTTAATATGGACTAATTGCACTAATTGTTCTGATGTGTTGTAATCACAGGAAAATTCTAAAAAAAAAAAAAACAAAAAAACCCACCAAACAAATGATTTCTCATATCCTGCCTTAAGAGGAAGCCCAATCACAAAACTATTATTTTTCTAACATCTCCAGTATTTCCACTTTAGTCTGTGCAAGTCAGGGTTCCTACTTGTACAAGCTCCCTATTGTACTTCCACAGATGCCTTCCTATTGAGAAAATTTCAGTCAAGCATGGAGCTCTCTTTTTCTTTTGTATAATGGGGACATCATCTTTGCTCAGCTCTTTAACTGAGATTTTTATGATCTCTTTTAATTTCAGTATCGTAAATAATTCCCTCAGAGCCATGTGTTCTTAAGGCAGTATAATTTAAATGGTCCTACACAGTTTATCGTATTTTAATGCAGTATATTTGTTCTTCTAACTTCTTCTGCTTTGATCAAGGTTAACTATTCTAGAAATATTTTCAAAGTTTCCTTTTGTGAAGTTTGTATTTGTAAACATTTAATTAAAATAATTAGAGGAGGTTAAGACGTGACAATAAGAAATATCAGAAACACAAAAACCTCTCATGAAGAGAGAGCAAAAAGACAGTATGTATTTGGGAGATGAGAGAAACAAGTGGAGACTTCATAAAAATGCACAACATAATGAATTATATAGATAACATTTATCATACGGTTCTATTCAATGTTTCTAGTAATTCAACAACAAAAGGATGTGCAATGAAATTGAGAGATAATAATTTAAATCTGATATCAAAGGAACACATTTCTATTTAAGAAAAAAAGAAAAGAAAGAAAAACAGAACCAAAAAACCCCAACTATACAAAAAACCATGCAATTATTATGTGAAACAACAGTAAGTTTGCAGGACAGAAAGAAGCCTCCCAGTTTATTCCAGACCTCCGTTATAAACAAAATAAAATAAAATACGAAAGAACACTTGGGCTGGATCAGATCAAAGACTCAACTAGACAGATCTAGTCCGTGATATTAGCCAATACTTGATATCAATGCAATAGCATAAAAAGCACACTCTGACATACACTTCTGCACCTGGCGTAAACTGGCATAGGGTCTTCTTGTTCCACAGCTTGTCTTTTTTAATGAATACAATCTTTAATGACAGACTTTTCTTGTAAGGATTTGCCCATCACACTTTCAATACACATCCTCAGGTTTCAAAAATGGCTTGGGTTAATGAATTCCAGTTTCATTCCACGTTGCTTGCTAGTTTTATTAGGGATGTTTACCTTCTTTTGATTCACAATATCCAAATGGGTTTGCTGTCCTCCTTCTCACTCAAGATTTACATTCCTACAATATACCCCATTCTTCAGTTCTTCTCTGAACCAGGAAATCCTACTCTAATTAAACTCATACTAAATGAAAACCATATTGCTCTGGTCAACCATGCTTTTTCTTCTCCATACTTTTTTTGATTCGCTTACACCCCTCAAGATGAGGGAATTAGACTCTATGAAGTATTTAAGACATGTACTTATCATGCACTCCATAAGTAGCACAATGTCAATATGATGCACTGTTTGCTCTTTCCAATACCACTCAATGCTCTGGTAATGTTTTTATCGTGACAGTCATAACTACTCCAAATTATTCTTTCTGTTGATCATTTTAGAGCCTACAAATATACCCATAAGTACACATAAACTGAGTTGCTTTTTCCATGGATGTTCTTTGGTATTTATTGTTATGTAATTTAAGCTATAATTTTATTAACCATTCAGCACCACAAGTTGCCACTCATAACTGTGCAACTCTTAGTACTAATCTCTGCTGGATAGCCCTCACTATGTCAACTTATCATTTTATTCCAGGAAACTGGCTACTGAGACTGCAGTTGTTTGGATATTTCTCAAGTGCAAATATTCTATTTGCTACTTTCATATCATGTATATGAGAGCTGCTCTGAAAGGAGTGCCTCCTACCTTATTCTGCTGGCCTATGATGTCAGAGGTGGACGTATAGTGGTATGTGGTGGTATGGCAACAGAGGCTGAACCTTCCCACCAATATTCCATTACACTTTGTTGCTGTCGCAGATGGCAGCAGAGCAACAATCTGACAGCATCTTAAATGTAAGTGCATATGAAGCAAAGGTGTGTCACTGAATTCCTCCATGCAGAAAAAATGGCACCCGTTGACATTCATTGACACTTGCTAAATGTTTACAGAGACCAAGCAGTGTATATGAGCACAGTGAGGCAGTGGGCGGTGCATTTCATTGATGCCAACCGCAACATGAAAGACAAGCCACATTATGGATGTTAAGCCACAAAATGAAGAGCATTTTGAATTAGCTCATTCACACAAATTGGCAGTTTAGGACTAGAAAACTGTGCATGGAGATAAGTATCAGTTTCAATTTACTGGAAACAGTGTTGGCAGCATTTGAATTTTGCAAAATTTTAAGGAGGTAGATCCAACAAATGCTCACACAGGAACAGAAAGAACAACATATTCAAGTCTTTCAGGACCTATTGAACCAACTATTGAGCCAGTCTGGAGGAGTGTTTACTGGGTTGCATAATTACTCATAACAATATGCAGTGTCGCTATACATGTAGGAGTCAAAACAGCAATCCATGGAGTGATAGCACATGGATTCGCCATCGAAGAAAAAAGTTCAAGACTGAGCCCTCAGTGGCTAATTTGCACTTTTTTTTTTTTTTTTTAATCTTTTGGGAGAAAAGGGGAAATCCTCTGGATTTCTGGAGACCTAGACAAATCACTAACTCTGACTCATACACCATGATGATGACTAAACTAAAGACTTGAACATCCAGAGTCAGGCCAGAGAAGAATCATAGAATGGCCTGGGTGGAAAAGAACCACAATGATCATCTAGTTTTAACCCCCCTGCTATGTGCAGGGTTGCCAACCAGCAGACCAGGCCGCCCAGATTACACATCCAGTGTGGCCTTGAATGACTCCAGGGATGGGGCATCCACAACCTTCCCCAACCTGTTCCAGTGCCTCACCATCCTTCCTCCTAATATCTTACCTAAACCTCCTCTGTCACATGTTAACAACAGGCTCCACAGCAGTTTGAAGGTCACGGAACACATTATCAGTTTTGACTGCACTGTCCTATAACACACCTGCCAAATAGTCCTGATTTAGCTCCTTCTGACTTCCAACTGTTTTGGCTCATGAAAGACAGACTTCATGGACAATATTTTCCTAGCAGTGATGTCATACCAGCTGTGAAACAGTGCATTACCTCTGCAAATTTTCACAAGCTTGGCATACAGGCTCTTCCTCACTCCTGGTGAAAGTGCACTGCTAACAGTGGTGTGACTATGTCAAAATAGTGTTTTGTAGCTGAGAATTTGCTCTATCAAATAGTGTTATTGTGCTCCTTGTATCTGCTGTATTTTCCATGGAAATAGATAGGAGTTATTACTTTCAGAGCAAACTATGCTGTACTGCCTAGTAATTCTGTGGATTTGTTTAAAGTATTCATTAGACCTCCAGCTTTACATGTTATTTCTTCAAGGAGTTATGTGCTTGAGAATACATGGTCTTTAATAACACAGATCTCTGAATTTCACTTCAGTAAAGATATGAATCTGAAATTTAAATTAATTATCACCATTGTTTTTCTGTTCCTTTCAACAGCACCGTAATACTGAAAACTGTAACAAGCTTATCCTATTTTTTGCCTTGATTTGTGCTGTGAATTCCAAGTTTTTGCAAAACGAATCTAAAAAAATTCCACAATTCCTTTACTTTCAAGTCACAACTGACTTCATTACATAGCTCTATTTACTCGAGTTTACATTTTTAAATCAATGACTTAGGAACAGGATCACTTTTACTCCTGGCTGGTATCAGAAATAGAATAGTCAGCAGGACTAGAGAGATCATCCTTCAGTACTCAGTATAGGTGTGACTGCACCTCAAGCACTGTGTTCAGTTTTGGGCCCCTCACTACAAGAAAAACACAGACGCCCTTAGGAGAGACGCATTGGATCAGGCTGCCCAGGGAGGTGGTGGAGTCACAGTCCCTGGAGGTGTTCAAGAACATGTAGATATGGCACTGAGGGACGTGGTTAGTGGACATGGTGGTGATGGGTTGGCAGTTGGACTAAATGATCTTAGAGGGCTCCAATCTTCTAGATTCTATGATAGTAATATACTGATAGGTGAAAAGATGAATAAAGTTGAAATGGTTTGTCTCAGAAAACTCCTAAGTTGCAATTCATAAAAAAAAAATATCTTTACTTATAGATATCACAAAGAAAGGAACGAGCTACATTTCAAAGCCTTTAGTATGGTATCACTTGTCATTTTATGTTTACAGGTTAGATGGACTGCTGCCATTGTCAGAAATAAATGCAGTGATGAATATGGAACTGTTAAAGTATATCATACCAAAATGGTTCATCTAGCCAAAACATCCAAACAGCCCAGGGGCAGGGGAAAAAAAAGAATGTTCATAGAAAAAAAAAAAAAAAAAGGCAACTCAGATACAAACAAGAAAAATATGTCACTCACTTGAACCAGATATTTAAGTAGATCATATTCCAGAACATCCTTTTGTTTAGTTCTGTCTCTCTCTGCTTATGCTCACAAATCAAGCATACATATAAATAAAACTAATATACATATATATTTTATTGCGCAAGTATAGCATGAATCTGTTGGTATCTTTCTATAGCCCACTATAGTGGGCTAATATGGTAGAAAAATAGCTGTTTTAATTCATGCCGAACTGTAATAGCATTATTAGATTGAAACAGAAAGAAGCTCTAAAAATACGGATTGCTTGTGTTTCACTCTTACACTGGAGGAAAAATAAAATTGATTTGAAAGAAAATACAGGGAAAAAGTAGTAAAGGAGTTACCCTCATTATACTTAAAGATTAACTATTTTTCATACTTTCATCTTTTCAGCTTCTGGTTTTCTTAGGTCACTCTGAGTCAGACCAAAGGGCCACCCAGATCAGCAGCTTTCCAACACTGGCAAAAAAAACCCACAAAACACTAAAATAAGAACATAAGATTTCCCCAGCCACATTCCCCTAAGCTTCAGCAAAGCAGTTCAGCAATCTCCTGAGACATTTTGTCACATCAGTTGTACAAAACTCTTCATTAGTACTGCACTGAGCTGCAATAGCCACAGCTACAGATATCGTTCTAAACTAATATGAGTTCAAAATACAACAGAATATGTCAAAAGGCGTACCATTAATGATTACGGAAATTCAGAAGTTCTCTGAAAGGATTAGATGGCTTTTTTTTTTTTTTCCCTGTTTCATTGCTATCAAGAGATTAGTAATGTGACTTACAAGTTGTCAAGCTTAAAACCTTTAAATAGACTTTTGAAATCAAAATATTTGACAATGGACTCCATCAAAATATGAAAGAACACCCTACTTACTTTACATCCATCAAAAAGGCATCTAATAGACCTGTATGAGAAATTCACTTCAATAATGTTTTAATTGATACATAACCCTGGTTCCAACAAAATACAGTTTCAGCTTGATGACTTTCTTGATCGTACTGTTAACACCACCTTTCTTTCCCTTCTAATATTCTTGACAACTGAAAATGTGAACGATATCCTGAATAAAATGATGGGTCATATTTGAGCACAAACTGGAAGTAGTAGAAACCAGAAGAAAAAGAAATAGTAGGAAACCTATTTTTATAATAACTAGTCTAGATGAAATGTTTACTGTACAAGAACAGTAAAAGAGTATTGAATAATATGAGACACATGTAAAGAGCAATCATTTTTTGAAATTTTATACTTCTGTCCGAGATATACTAGCTTTACACACGTGAACAAAACAAACAAACAAACAAAACTATGCAAATGTGGTGCCACCCTAAAGCTTCTGCAGAATCACTGTGAGCTACTGTGGAAGTTGCAGGCTCTTCTAACCTTCTTTACCTGCATGTATGCTTGCATTTAATGAAGCAACAGAATGAAACCACTCAGCCTGCTAATTCAGTATGAAATGGTTTAAATTTCAGGGGTGGAGAGAATAAGCTGAACTGATTCCCCCAACTATTACACTATCCTTTCACTTAAATTGTTCAATGGCAACAAGAATTACTTTGAAGAAGAATCTGCAAATTTGTGGAAAAGATAGATGATGTAATTCTGAACTAAAGGGGACAGGATAGATGTTGATATCAATTTTTTAAAGTATATTTCTGTCATAAAAATAAGACAATATAATTGAAAAAGCAGAGTAGAATGTCTTAAAACAATTTTTAACATGCAAATTAAGATATTTGAACTCTAGTAGAGATTTGTAGTACTGTTCATCTTCAGAAGATACTTGATTCACTTCAGCCAGTGAAGAGGAGATCATTTTTGCTTTTATTTGCTTCTCTTAGGAGATCATTCTCTACATCAACCAACCTGTGAAATATTTTGTTGCACTTGTGTAAGAAATTTGACATATATCTCTTATATGGAGATAAATTTATAGGAAAAAGTTGATGTTCTGACATGATTTGTGTCATATAGGTAACACTGAAACAGTGCATTCTCTCCATTTTTTATGGTCTGCCAGAAGCAAATAATTTAGGCATGTTTTCTCCTATTTCAGTGCTGTTGTTTTTTTTAATTTGTTTTGTTTTTTCATTTTTTTCAGAGCGGAAACCTCTCATCATCCTTTTCTAACTACTTTCATAACAAAAATAGTAGAGAGAAGAAAAATTTAATTGCAATTAGCAGATTTGCTTCAGTACTATCATATTTGAAAAGCCTCACTCAGGATCTTACCACAGTTTTAATATCAGACCTGCAAATAAAATCTTTCCGCGGGATGATTTGGATTTGTAATGTTAGGAACAGTGAGATATCAACACATCAAAATCAATGTAATATAGGTAAGTGAATCCGTTTGAGTAATAGAGGCCCCCCAAATATTCCACAAAATCCTTTAGCTTTCCTACGTTCCAGATCCTTGGAAAATATTTTCCGAGATAATATTTTCACCTCCTTCCTTGTTATATTTTTTCACTGAATACAACTATTAGTCTTGACTCCAAAGACTCCTGTGAAATGTTTAGCCATGCTCAAAACCAGTCTTTATAGAACCATGAAGATCAGATCTCAATTTCAAGACTAAATCCAGGAAGAATCCAAGAATCAGAGGCTTGGCCACCTGCCTTCCAGCATAGCAAATGATGGTCAAATCTGCCATAAAATCTAAAAAAGGTTGAGCACTACTGAATGTGCAATAGCATTGTCACTGTCTTGCATATAGAATGCCTGTAAATTGCCCTTTCTGGGTTTGTTCAGGCAATTTTTAGAATGTGCAAAAGACTGCAAGAGCAGGACACACACAACTAAAAGCGCAAATCAGTTATTTATTGGCTAATATATGCAATAGATAACGAGGACTTACAAGACAGTCACATTGAGACTGGTAGGAAATCTTGAGTGCCACTGAGTCATCGTCATTTCCTTTTGAATCCTTCAGCTGGTAACTCTCACATCAATCTATCCTGCCTCTGATTTAATCTTCCATGTCTCATGATTGTAAGATTTTCTCAAAGCTCATTCTCACAACATTCTATTCACAGAACTCTGAGCTAATGTGACAGAGCTCTGCTGTACCAAAACTATGCCTTCAATCACAGAAAAACAACCCCTTGGGGTAAGACTTATACGCATATATGCTGCAGAAGTATATATTAGTCACCTGTATCTATAAAGAATGAATATAGTCAGAAGACTGCTATTCTCACCTCTAATTTGTCTGCTTAGATAACAGCTATGAATTGTCTTCTTGTACAAAATAATCACCACTTACCATTATTGGTATTGCACATCAAGGATGTTTTTGCTTTCATGAAGTAACAATATATTTAACAAAAATGCCATTTAGAAATATATATAAAGATTGTGGATGATAACCATATTAGCTTTCTTCACTTCATAACATATTTATGGAGTCCAAAGTATATTTGCACTTGATATGTGCACTTGATATGCCTACAGAGCAAGTTGCGTGAGTTTCACAGTCTTTAATGGCTTTTTTTTTTTTTTTTGTATTTTGATTTCAACAACATAATTTCATCTACTTTAAATATAATGCTGCTTTGCAAAGGCTCACTTTCATGGGCAATTACTCTAGAGGTTGCACTTTCAGCAAACCTTTTGCATACCTTTTATTTTTAAAGGTAAACCCATTGTTTCTGGCAATTAAATTAGGGCTACGTATACTCAGAGCTATATAGAACCAGATTTTTCAACAAAACAATAATTAGCTAATGTTTTTACAGCACTTGAAAGTCATAAATTGATGCGTAAGTACACGGTATTCTTATCATGATTCCATCAGAACTCATTGCAATTAATACTATGAAACTGCTGGTCATCCAAATACAATTACTTGCTGTGAGAAGGTGGTTTAAATACAATGTAAAGGTAATGACTGACCTTTAAGATACAATGGTACAGTCACCACCAGAAAGCAGAGTTCATTAGCCGAACACAGCTGGCTTTATTGAGGGATGTAAAAGTATTCATGGTTTCTACTTTACCTCTAGTCATTTGATTCAGTAGGGCTTTCCCTCTGGTAATAACTGTAATGCAAAATCTCTTTCTTAAATACTAGGTATGCTAATAACCTTTCCTGTTATAGAAGTCCTAAGAAGAAAACCACATAGGATATTTACATCTACTAAACTGATGCCTCATGAAATTCTATTGACTCACAATTTGTTTATCTTCTACATACATTTACATATGCCATTACTATGAAGAAATGAAGTAATATTAGAGATAAAACAAATGAGAGAAGACTTTGCAAAATTACTTAGTGCTTGAGTGGGCCTTTTAGATACGGCGTTCCCAGATTACAATAACCAAAAGTTGTGTTTGAATTATCTTGCCATCAGCATCTCACAATCTAAAAAGTAGAATTCTTGAGTTACCAATGCAGAATATCATGCTTACATATCATGACGCTGAAAATAAATATTGTAAGCATGTTGCAATTCTACAATATTTTTACATATATTTATAAAGAGAAAAAAAGGACAGAAAGGAAGTCAAGGAACACTACTGCACTAGATTTTTGGTTTCACTACACACTGACACCTGCATTCAACCACATCCACAGCAAAGAAGGATGCCATTTATCTTTTATAATAATATGGAGTTCTCTGTCAGAATAGGGTCACTGAAATGAGTAATAATCCCACCACTGTCTAAGGTACAACCAGCAGGGTCCAGGTCAACAGGCAAGCAGACAATAATTTGCCCAACAACACTGAATTTCATCTGCCCGCAGCCTCTATCTACTGATTATACAATCAATACACCTCAGATGAGAAGAGCTAACAACTGACCGGGGCAGATCAATGCTAGCAAATAAGCGCTTCATGACAAAAAGTTTGATAATTACCATTCTGAAGCCGTGTAAATGTTGTTTCTATTGTAACGACATTCATGATGATACTGCTATGATTGCACTGTTATTATAGGTTTAATGTTAGGCAATCAAGCTGCAGTGGTCTAGATATCAACAAACAGCATCAAAAGAAAACATCAAATTGTCCCTATTCTTCTGACATTGTAGCTGCAACATTTTTCTATGTTAGTGGCCACAAATGAACAATAATAAGTGACAATTTAGTGAAAAATACTATTTTCAAAGCTTACAAAAGTCATACAATATAGATTGATACGAGTATGATTATTTCTACACCCAGAAGTAGAAGGCACACCCACATAAACCAGAGGATTAATACGAATTCAGCAGTGTTCTTTGTTTCACATGCATCAATCAGTTCAGAGCTTTTAATCTGCACTTCAGCTAGTCATGGCCCAAAAGCATAAATAGCTTTGCTTGATTTATTATCGCTTTTAATACCAAACATTTATTATTATTATTATTATTATTATTATTTTTTTTTACATTTCAAGAAGTGCTAGTTCATTCTCAACACATTAGCTTTTAAGAGAACCGGCCCTGACTGATCGTCAATAGCCACACTGACTCCAGTTAGCCTCTCACACTCTCAACACAGTGAAATGTAGAATACACCATTGAAATGTGAAGAAAATTGTGACTTCATGAAAAGAGTATGTAGAGCTGTTGCAGCCTCAACTTTGAAGCTACAGAAGATAAATATGACATTTAATATTTTATGTTCAAGCTTGCAAGAATATATCTCAGCAGCAAAACGTTTTCCCAATGGCCATGTTAAAGATAGGTGCAGTCAACCACTCTGCTCTTCAAAAACATTTCAGTCAGTGCAAATCATAACTATAATATCTCCAAAGATATATATGATGTTGGCATGTCATGAATTAAAGTTTTAATCCAGTTTTCACAGGCAAAGCATGGATGCCTCCAAAAGTCTCTAAGTTACCTGTCTGAAACTTTTAAATCACTGATTGGTCAGATCTGCCACAACCTAAGGGAAATCATCTGTCTATCCACATTGATAGAGTTACCAAACAGTAAGAATAAACTCAAACCTTTCACAGACAGCAATACATGTATGATTTGAACTAGCTTGAACTAAGATTTTCTTTTCAGCATTTTCTTCTCAGAAGATCTTCTACCTCACATGAGATTCAAAGAATTTCATGTATATTAAAATCCTTTCCCTCTCAGATGGGTTCATTTTTATTCAGGGACAATTTTGCTGACTGACAGGTAAGCATTTGGTGCTGAAATTGGACCTGTACAAGAGCTTTGCATTTCATTTGCTCCATTACACCAGTGCATGGATTACTGGGCTTTTACTTCAGCATCTTTCCATTACTTTCATATACCTGACATGAACAAAATGATTCATCTGACATCCTGTGTAACAAATTTCTTCCAAAAAGAATAGAACATTATACTATTTTGTACATGTGGATACCACAGTCTCCCACACTAATCTGGCCAGAAATTCTGAGTGTATGAATAGTAGCTGATACATAGAAAAAGGGGGGAAAAAAAGGAAAAAAAAAAAAAAAAAAAGGAAAAAAAAAAAGGGAAAAAAAAAAAGGGAAAAAAAAACCGGAAAAAAAAAACGGAAAAAATGGGGGAAAAAAAATGGGGGAAAAAGAATAAGTAGTTAAAAAAAAGAGACATACTGAAAATGTATGGTCTGTTTTAACACTACTGCCTTCAGTGTAATTTCAATTCCAAAGTCACTTCAGTTATGGTACCAAATTTAATCCTATTTCTGTAAAAGAAAAAAAAAATTAAAAACTGTCTCAAGCCTTCTAAATTATCCAACACAACGGTTGTGTAAATTATCCAACACGCGGAAGTGTTAGCAATTTCTGATACCAAAGAACTAAGAGTCATTATACTTTATCTTTTTCAGTTGTTGATTGGTACTGTTATTCCTACACAAACATGCTCTTATGCATCACTTTCTCAGTCTTATTTGATCTGAAGAAACAGATTTGTTTCCTCTGCCACTAATGTAAACATGGGCATCTTTTTTGCTGTATCCCTTGATTTTCCATGATAGAAGCATCCCCAAACAACATATTTAAATTACTTTCTCAAGTAAGTGCTGCAATTATAACAGCTTACTTCCATCTGGAAGAGCAGGAAAAAAAATATCTTTCCTGAGTACTATTATTTACCCAATGCTCACATAGTATCACTATGTCATAAATGAAAACTCAGTGTCTTAGTGAGAAGTGCTACAGAGCTTAGGGTACTGGGCCTGCTGCTCTCTAGCCATTCCAAACACATGTTTAATACTTTACAGTCAGACCCTTATGCTAACATTTATAAGTAAGATGGAGAGAGGCTGAGAAGGGGCCAGGACTCTCATCTGCTGTTACAAATTCCAAGTGAAACTACCGTAACATAATTCATTTTTGAACTCAGTAGTCTCACAACTAGATGTATGTAACACATACTTTAATTACTAATTTTTACAAAGTCAATAATACTTTATTAATCTAGGAAAACAGCTTGAACTGCAGTATTAAAAATTATTTTTAAAGTAGCAAATGGAAACGTACTAATTTTATTCAGTGTCATTCCTCATATCTGTCAACATTATGAACATCTTCTAGTAGAATCAATTGAGTGGACTATTACAATCCATTCAGAGATAAAAAAGCATAGGATTAAAGGGTGAGAACGGACAAGATAATGATTTTTACACTTTTTTTTTTTTTAATGAGACTATTAGCTGAATTTACTGTATTAATCTCTCTAAGGATGATTCAAACATTTTCCTATTTATTTTCGCAGTGCAGGCAAAAAATAATTTTTAGAGACACACTGGATTACTTCAATTTCTTAGCTTTGAAGAAAGTCCATGATTGTGCAGGATAATTTAAAATTCACTGTGAGCAATAATTGACTGGATTGGTAATGTGTCTTCCAGAGAAATAATTCAAGGTGGGGATTGTGATACACATATACACAACAATATCATAGTAAAGCCTGACAAATCTGTCCACATTTGCACATTTGGAACAAGACAACACATGGCCTTAAACTGGTGGTGCAAGGAAAAGCTAGCCAGATATCAGGAAAGCATCTCCAGTGATGAAGACAGTGAATGACTGGAATACGTTAGCAGGAAGATCTCCCTCAATGTAGATCTTCAAGAACAGTCCACGAAAACAGCTGGTAGTGTTAGTTTACATGGAATTAAATCTCCATTGGATCATCCTGACATGATCTCTTTCGAGCCCCTTCAGCACTGAATTCTGTGATTCTGTGATTTTTTTGGTCACTTCTCACAGTATAACCAGTCAGTGCGTTTTCTCCACCACTAGAGTAAACAATAAAAAGTTTGTCTTATAAACTTAGAAAACTAAAAGGCAGTAGCCTCAATGTCTATGCGTTCATTTTATGTCCTCAGGCAAAGTCAGAAATAGTTGTGCATATAAAAATTAAAAGAAAATAGTTTCAGCAGACTTAACATACAAACGGTCTCTGATTTTTTTGCTAAACGACTATCATCATTCAAATATTTTCAACTGTACTTCTTAATTATAATAGTAGTCCAAGTTTTGATCTGATGCGACAAGTTTTTGATAACATCGCTCACTTTCCATTTATAAGATAAATATAACCTTCTAACTGCTGCATTAATAGCAAATGAAAGAAGAAATTCAATTATATTACCCAGGATAACTAGGTTAAATTACTTGAGCAAAGTTTTTCAGAATTCCAATGTGTTATTAGTAATACTTTTTCAGCTTCTCTTGAAAATCCCATCTTTGTATAACTAGATTTGTGAGTACATCTATTTCCCTAAACAATCAAATTATTCCCAGGGTATTAAAACCGTATTTTCTTAAAGACCTTGTTATAACATCTCTTATACCACAAAACTTAAAATAAAGCATATACATCTTCCTGTGATATAACATCACAGGAAAGCAAAGTAACAAATATTTGTTATACTATATTGACATATTGATATCTGTTGCAATATGATAAGCAGAACTAGCTTCATACTAAAAGATGGAAGACTTAAACAGGACATAAAGTTTTTTATGATAAGGGTAGAGAAGAACTGAAACAGGTGACCTAGAGAAGCTGTGGTTGCCCCTACCCTGGAGACATTCAAGGCCAGGATGTATATGGCTCCTGATGTAGCTATACATGTTCCTGCTCAGTGCAGGAGAGTTGGACTAGATGGCTTTTAAAGCTTCCTTCCAACTCAAACAAATCTATGATTCCATGTGGTATCAGGTTAAAACAGCAAATCTGAAAGTAGATGTTTAGAGATTGTCACAAATCTAGCTCAAATAGTTCTGAAAATGAATATTTTCTTCCTTATTCCTAAGCACAGAGAAAATTAATTTACTTATCTTTCCTCAAAACCATGCAATAAACAATACTAAGCCATCCTGGTTGACTGCAATCAGTGTCATGTTCTCCTTGACTTGCAAAGATTCTGTGGAATCTGTCTAGAACACATAATTAATTTGTAATAATTAATGATACTCTGGTAAGAAATCCACTTTCCCACCCTTAAACAGAAAGCCTATAATTCATAAAATACAGTGAAGTTCACCACATGAAGAGGGAAAACTGAGAAGCCTGACTGATCAATGTATCTCAAACCTAGAAATATCCAGTCAACCTCTTAGAAGGTTTCTAGTTACATTAAACTGAACTATAACAGTCTTCAACATTTCATTAAAAGAGGACCTGCCACACACATCAGTAAAGTCCACATTGAACTCTGATGTACTACTACCTGAAAGAAGAGAAAAGAAGATGTAGAAATGCTCCAGACCTTTTTCTCATATTACGCATACAAAATTAAGATGAGTGCACATGTAATAAATAAACAATTGCATATTGTATGTGAGGGAAGTTATAAAGTAACAGGAAATAGTATTTTACAATCTTAACAGCATGAATTGGAAGATATAAAATGGGCAAAACTGAAGGAAAGATGAGGCAAAAACCAAGAATTGAGAGAAATTCAAGTCCGTAAATGACCAAGGAGTGAAAGGACTTTTCCTACAGCCAGTAAGACAGCCATTTCTAGTCAGGAGTGCAGAAATGTCCTTTCCCAGCCCTGTAAACAGGCAGGAAGCCTGCATTTTGCCTAATTTTCATTAAATTGTGATGACTTTCAGACTTAAGATCTGAAAATGAATATTTCATTTTCAGAAATCAAACAATCACCTTTAAAAAGTTAACTTCACAGACATTCTGTGCTTAGATTTTTTGTATTATTGCAACATTCATGGAGAAAGGGTTTGAGTTACTGCAAGTATTCTGGAAAATACTTTTTGTTTATTAGTTTTTAAAAATGAAAATTAGAAATGTTTTTCACAAACTAAAGAAAAAAGTTTTACAAGGGGAAAAAATGAATGACACATTAAATCTGAGATTTCAATATTGCTAACTATAAAATGTATAGAATATATATTTTGATCACTTCTCTGCATATAAAACCACTTTTCTTCGCACTTTCTTTTACTATGAAAAGCCTTGTTAATGAAGAAACCTTTACAAGTAAAATCAAAGGGCAGTTCCCCATCATTATGTAAATCCACTTTCTCACTCATTCAGATTTTATCTCTTAAGTATCTTTACATATGTAAAGAAAACCAATGATTTTAAATCTTAAAACTGGTCTTCAGGAAACGACAATATGGTCATTCCAATGCAGTCAAATAACAAAAGGAAGATAAAACTAAAGATTTATCCTGTTTTTGTCCTGAAGCCTGGAGTCACAGGGACACTTGCTAGCTCTAGATTTCTAGAGGCTGATTATCTAATTGCTTCTCCAGCATAGAAATTCAAAGATAGTCTGAAGGCATCTAAACTTTCTCATAGCTTCTCACCTATCAGTATCAAACACAACCTGATTACTGCATTATCACTTATTCCATTTGTCTGTGTTATCTTCATGCCATTTTGTTAATAACTGTCATGTGAGGAAGATTCTGTTAGTGAGCTACTTGGCTCAGGCCAGCAGGACTACTGCTACGAAACTTATTTAAAGCCATTTATTGTTCCTGCACAATTTCTTCTTTTATTGGCTTATTATGGTTTTATCTATTTAGTGTATTTTCACAATTAATGATTTTTTAGATTTTTCATAGACACTTTCATACAAAACAAACAAGTATTTCACTTTTAGTTTTGAAAAGAAAAAATCCTAGACAAAAAACCAAAATGATAAAAGATCTATAATGTTCTTTAACTAATGAACAAGGTCAAGAAAGTCTTAAAAGTTTTAAAAACAATGAAAAGTTTTAAAAGCAATCAAACAATTTAAAAAAATATTTGTGCTTTACTACCATACAAGTATGTCCACTTATTTTTTATGAATGCTTCCTTTACTACATGACAGAGATAAATCCTTTAAATGTATTTTAGAAAGAAAAAAACAAACAAACAAACACAGAACCTATCCCCAGAAAAGGCTTATTGGTATCAGATAAAAGCAAATTTCATCATACATTGTTGTAAATTATCAGCTCAGAAGATTTATTATTCTGGAACTTCCCTATAACAAGTCTGAACTTGATTATAATTTCCTTCTCTGCTTGGCACAAAAATTTTATTCATTTAACTGGATTATTCATTAATCAAGCATTTCTCAGTCAAGATCATATAGCACTCTGTTAGACTGGCATAGAGTTCATTTGATCAGTTTTAACGAGATTATTTTTATATCAGGTATTTATTTAAATGGGCTTCATTATATTGAGGTTAAAAAAAAGCATTACTTGTAAGGCTGATACTTGTTTCTAAAGACATTGACTTCTACCAAATATCTGATATAGGAGTAATCCAGTTAAAAAAACAAAAACAAAAAAAAACATGAAGCATCTCTGTGGTTTTGATTTTACAGCAAAATCAATCTGAATTAATACTTCATAAAAGATTAATCCCGAAAATACCAAAATCCTCAGATAAAAAATGACCTATAATAAAAAAAGATGAACTTTTCCTTACACATAGAAAATCAGTAAGAATATATCTATCTATCTATCTGTCTATCTATATATATAGATAGATAGATAGATGCATATATATATCTATAAAAACTATTTGGTAGGCCAGCATATCTGTGAATTAGGACATTTTATTAATTTGCTTTTTAATTAAATTTATTGTTATTTTTTAAATTCTGCTTTCTTCCTTCAACTTTTCAGTTCCTCTCTATCAACCTCAGTAAGTGGTAGAACATGAGATGACCAGTATTTACCAGATTTTACTGAGTAGTCTCATTTGTGTTCATAGAAATGCCCTTGCGGAAACCAGGTTTTTAATGTAGATGTCACCAAAAAGGCAGAAAATGAAACTTAATGTAATGGCCTTTATTCAATAAATATATAAGAAAATATACATATTTAAATGCTGGCTTCCCAGGGATTAAAAAAACGTGAAGAAAATTGTTTTCTGCAATGACCACATGACCTTAATTCTTCATTAAAAGTTGCATCAAGCCAATTTAGTAATTAAATTTTATATTTATAAATATAGAGCATAAACATTCTTAGTATTGATTTGTAATACCATCATGTTATGGTATGGATTTCTGAAAAATCTTGGAGTTTACCATTTAAGTGCTAAAGTTTAAGTTTCTTCATCAGAAAACTAACTCATTCATCGTATCACAGTAGTAACAGAGTAGCCATGAGATTATATTTTCTTCATTGCTTGCGAGTATAAACTGTTGCATATGAGATATACACAACACAATACACAAAGAAGAAAATATTTTTTAGCAAGCATTTCTTTTATAATTGCTGAGGAGCCCCATTAATAGAAGTAATTAAAAAAAATGAACTCTAGCTCATAACTAGAACTAGAGCAGACCACTATCTGCAGAAGATCACATCAACCCAATGCGCAAGATTAATTTCAGCAGCATCATATAAGACAATCAGTTACTAAGCCATTGGTTATGTGAGCTTCTATGTCCTTCCTCTACTGCTCCCTTTGAAGCCTAATACCCTTCAGGGAAACTTCCTGTTATCCAGACTTAGCGCAACAGAGAACTATGAATTTAATCTTAATTTAAACTCTAATTAAAGCAAAAGTTCTCAAGCCAAGCTACATATGTGTAACAGGAAAGAAGACAATTCTATTTATAGTAGCCCATATGGTGCTGTGTTACAGATTTGTGACTGAAACAGTATTGATAACACATCAATGTTTTAAGCAACTACTGAGTAGTGCATGCACAGCATTAAGGTTTTCTTTGTTTCTCACTCTGCACGCATCCTCTAGCTCACTCCTCTTGCCTGTGAGTAGCCTGGCAATGGACAGCACCAAGGAGAGAATTCAGTTGATGCAAACTGACCAGAGAGATTTTACATATCAGTGACACACCCAGGAGTAAAACCCCTGGATTTGATTTTTTCAAGGTAGTCATTTCTCAGAGGATGATTGGGCATCTGCTTGTCCATCTGCTTGTGGGATGTGGTGAGAGCCTTTGAATCAGTTGTTTGTTATTTTGCTTGTTTTTCCTCCTTTCCTTCATTTATTACACCACCTTAATCTTGACCAATGAATTTCTCTCTACTGGCCTTTTGCTCCTATTCCGTCTCACTCAGCAGGCAGTGTGGGACTGGGTAGGACCTTAGTTGCTGACCATCACTATATACTATACCTTATTTACTTGATAAAAATAACCCTAAGAAACCTAGTAAATAATTAACCCAATTCAGACTTCAGATCAAATTTACTTAATATTAACATAACATGCTTTTATAAAAAAAATTATTCTAGCTATCTGGACCTTGGCATGGGCAATCAACTGCAGGTGAACCTGCTTGGTCAAGCAGGTTGATCCTTTCCAACCTCAATTATTCTGTGACACTGTGATTCTATCACCAAAACCTGATTAATATAACCCATACTAAAGCATGCAGTTCTGATTAAAATATTTTAACTAAATCCACAGCTTTACTGCTGCTCTGAAGAAGGCTTATGTCTTCTCTAGAACAAAAATTATGATGAGGAACTTTTATATTCTGCTTTGAAGGTCACGGAGTCTGCTTCATGACTTGCATGTTTTTAATATATGAATGTATGTATACATATATAAAAAACGTACATTTATATACTTAATTCTGTATATATACAAGGGCTGCTCTGAAAGTAATGCCTTTCTATTCTGTTATGTTAGTCCACCACATCAGAGGTAAATGGAGGTAGCGTGGCAGTAGAGAATGAACCTTTTCACAAATGTCCCATTATATTTTGTGACTGTGTGACAGATGGCAGCTGAGCAGCAGTCTGACAAAGTTGCATCTCACATGGAAGCATGTATGAAGCAAAGGTGTGTTAATGAATTCCTCCATGCAGAAAAAAATTGCACCCATTGACATTCATCATGCTTGCTGAACGTTTATGGAGACTAAACAGTGAAAGTGGGACTTTGTGGGAGACATTCTCCTAGCTACGACATTAATATAGCAACTGTGACATGATCACCACCACTGGTGCAGGTTTCTGTGAGCATGGTGTAAGGCTCTTGTACATTGCTGGTGAAAACGCATAGCTAATGGTGGTAACTATGTTGAAAAATAGTGCTTTGTAGCTGAGAATCTGATTTATCAAATAATGTTACTGTGCTCTTTGTATCTGTAATAATTTCCACGGAAATAAATAGGAGGCATTACTTTCAGAGTGACCTATGTAAACGTGTATTAAAAACAAATATAGCTTTCAACATAAAAAAAATATGAATATATGTATGCTTCTCAAACACCCAGAGAAGTGGAATAAAATGAGACTGTCTTATTGTGGAACAAAGCCTCCACATTACCTCCTAGCAGTCTACAACTAATCACAACGACCACATAATATTTACAGAAGGTGTAAAGGTCCCAACTTCTCTATCAAACTCAGCAGAGAAGGGGTGACTTTATCACTACTGGTCTCTGGAAAAGGTTCAGCTCTATGTGCAGAATGAAGAAAAAAAGACAAACTTAAGGATGTCTGTGATAACAGAATGAAGAAGACAAAGATACATGAGGCAAAAATTAGACAGTGAAAGAAAAAATATATTTTTAGTTAAATCTTAAGGCTCTCAAAAGATCTTTTTAGTTCACTTGTTGTACAAACTAAGTCTAAATGGGAAAACAAAATCAAATGAAAAATTCCATATTTCCTAACCAATCTGTGTTGGTTTGTAACAAATATTACTAAGTATGAAAACAACATGGGACTACATGTGCAAATATCCATGCTTGCATGAAAGCCTAGTGATAGAATTTAGCAAATATTAAGGTAGAAGGGAACAAACAATTTAAATAATGAACTGAAGATAGAGATGTGAAAACTAGTTTAGGAGGAACAGAAAAGACACATTGAACTATATTTGTTTACAAATTATTTAACCTGATTTTCTTAGATTTGGTTCAAGTTATTTTAAATAATTACTAACTAATTTACTTACTAATTTAACAACCTTAAGCACACATTTTAATATTTCCAAAAGTCTGTAAAAAAGTGCATTGGATAATATTATTCATTCAAGTGAACAATAATAATAGTAAGAGTCCCTCAGAGACCCAATTTTTCAATTTTTTTTTTTTCCTCTCCAGGAGAAAAAAAATAATCTCATGCAAAATTATGTTATAGCACGTATCTTTCTACCCTCACTGAAACAAAGATGATTAAAGTCTCTCACACCCAAGAAAGTTACAAGAAATGTTCTTTGACACAATGCTCTTTAGAAGAAATATGTACTTGTCAGAGCAACTATTTTCAGTTTAAGATCTATCACATTCAATCTGTTTTAATACAGACAGCTGCCACCATTCACAGAAGTCAATATTTTCTAAAATATGCCATATTGCTGTGTTCATGTATATCTTAATACATATATACACACAGACGCTTGCTTGTTGCAAATCTCGTATTTTTTCAGATATCACCACATGGAGCCATGACATTGAAATGTTCATGAATATGGCCAAATAAACAGAAGTGGTTGGGGACTTAGTACACAGAGAATCTAATAAATGAATGATAAATGGAGATTTCGAATCAGTTGCTTGATCAATCAGGAAGATTTCTTATCAGTAGCGTACACTGGAACTGAATCATAGCCTTTTGACAAATAACAGATCAATGCAAATCATTAGCAAAGAATTCAGAGAGAACAGACCTCGTTATTAGTGTGTATGAAATTCACTAAAGGAATCACTGTAGAAGTTTTCATCATAATGGCCTCTATGAATCTACTCATGAGAACAGGCATGATAATAATCGTAAATACTTATTCTGAAGGCTAATTAACATATTTCATGGCCACTATTTTCTATGCATCACATCATAATTCTATGTACGGTGATGTATTCTGATGCTACAGAAAAGACTTCTAAACAATACAATGTAAAGCTTCCTCATTTCGTCATGAAACTGTAGGTATCATGGATGCTCAAACATTTCAGCTGTTCAGGTATTCAAATTTCATTATTTGTGATTAACACATGAAAGTTCAGCATGGCAATCCTGTCACAAAATAAGGGAAATTTTACAGAACAGATGGTATTTTCAGCATTATGCTAGTTCCTTATTTAAACATTGTTTGGCATCTATATCCTATTGAAACTGGCATACTACCTAGTGAGGGAGGCATGCTGCCATCTCAACATATGGGTACAAATGCTGGTTGGTAAGAGAGGGTAAACAAATCCTTTGGGCTTACTGAGGGCAGGATTCCTAAAAGAAATGTTACAATTACTCTTCTTTGATCATTCATATTATGGTGACAGCAATGATTTTTTTTTTCCATCCCCCAGAAACGGAATAAACAGCCGTTAGAAACAATAATGAAAACCTGAGGTTTGGATTTATGTTAAAATGAAGCTTGAAAATAACTACCTGAAAAGCATCACAGACACACAGATGCGCGCGTGCACACACACACACACACACACACACACACACAAAGATAAAAGCTGTTAGAGCTCTCCAACACTTTTATGCCTCTTTTACTAAAAAAGCTACTAAAATTAGTCCCATTCTGATTTCAGGTCAGTATCTACAAGAATCACTACATGTTTTCATCAATCTAAGAAAATCAACTGAAACAAACCAGCTTTGGCTCTTCACAGAGAGTGGGTCATACCTTGCAATACATCCCTTCGCAGATACTGTTGTCCTGTGTAGACTAGAATAAAAGCTGAAGTACAAAAATAACCAGGAAGAGTTGCAGCCTATGACGACAGTTACTGATTCTAGCAGTCTATTCATAGGCCCAGGAATCAAATGAGCACTCTTCTCAAAATTCATTCTTTAATGGCTGTTAATTTTTGCATGTAACAGGAGACGATATCAAAGTAGCGAATCTTAAGCTAAATTATGGTATCGTGAACATTAACCTTTCTAAAAATTAATATATTTGAGGTCATTTAAGGTTTGATTATACACGGAACAATTCTAAGTTTACAAAGCCAGTGGCCTGAATGTTAGCTTAGAAGTATTCACAACATAGAAGCAATCCCATTTAGTAATGTTGGAGTTCTCTAAAATGAATTTACTGAAGTATTTCTAACATAAGTAAGAAGTAGGAGATAGCTTATAGCTTATGAAATACTAACAGAGTATTCATACAGTTGACACAGGCTTTTCTTGTATCAGTATTAAAGTTATATGCAGGGTTCCTACCATTTTAAGCTACAAAAACCTTGTTCATTTATTTTAATGTAATTTATTACATCATATCTAAGCTTTTCAGAATAACCTCCATATTCAACAATTAAGAAATCTGATGTATTGTCAGGTTGGAGCTAATCAGGATGGAGCTAATGAAGTAATGTTTTTTCTACCTCTAATTTCTCATACTTCTATTAGCAGTTCTATTTCATGCTATAACTGCAGGGTAGCATTCATGCAGGCATTCTGTATATCAATGCATCATCTCAATCCAGAAAGAAATATGAAGAAAAAAAAAGACAAAGACTTAAGTTCAACCCATCTTGTCATTCATCCATGTAGCAAGACATGAAAGATGTGAAATACAATTCCAATCATGTATTTGTAACTTTAAAAAAAAAAATCTAATCACACAATACTCTGAACAAAAGCAAGACATATCTCGAAGTTAATGGGTAATACTGTATACAATGCAGACCTTTCTAGAAGGTTAGATTTCTGGATGTAATTTTGAGAAGCCAGTTATCTGTGGTTTAGCCTCATGTCACAGCCATTCCAGTTACTAGAGAAAGCTTTAAATAAGGATTTTGTCTTCTGCCTAACCATATAACCTCCTAGGTCACTCAGTCAACTGCATGCCAGATGTCAACTGTTCCACTGGTCAATTATGGGCACTTGAATATCATGTCTGCCACTTGCTGAAGATGTAAGAATTTTCAGAGATTTCAGTACAGTACAAAGTTCACAGTTTCAGCATATATCTAACGTGTTGTTTTTTTTCTCTCCATGTAAATTATCACACACAAAGGTTCTCCCTTCTTACAAAGATTTCTTTATAGGTGTCACATGAGCTTAGCTGGTCTGGGAACAATGCTACAATAAAATAACAAGTACACTTCTTTGTTTTTTTAAAAAAGAAATCTGCTCCAAATAGTAAGATGAAATTGTAAAATCTTTATAGATGAAGTAAAGACAAAGAAGGGTCTAAATGTTGCTGAAAATCTTTAATTATAATCTTTGTCATTACACCACTTTGTTTTATAACAATTTAACAGTTGGCCCCACTTGCCTTTTCCATGAGTTCTCATTTCTTCTCTTTATTTGACATATTAGGAAAAATCGACTGAGTTTTTCTTCCCCTGATTCTTTCAAAATTGCAGTATTCCCTCCTCATTACACTGACATAATTCTCACTGTTTTCCAGCAATCTTCCTGCCAAACCTTAAGCTTAGCAATTTCTTCTCAACTTCTTTAACTTGCTAGTCATACTCAACACCATAACCCGCAATCTCCTAAGCATCTTTTCCTCGATGGCTCTTGTGAGTTAGCTCTCTACCATTCCTTTTCTTACTTATCTAATTGTTTTGTCATCTAGAGTATCTTCCTTAATGTTCTTCTAACTTCTGAAGGAATTTGAACAGTACTCCATTTCAGCCCCTCAGTTTACAGCTATATGCTTAGAAACTGGCATCAATATTCAGTGATATGAACATCGTTATCATCCTTATGCAGCTACTTCACAATCTATTTGTCTAAATACTCCCCTTCTTTCCAACTAAATTTCTGTCTGTTTCTTTCTTGAGCAAGAACATACACAGCCCTTACAAAATCCACTTTTAGTCTACCATACAAGTATTTTGCCATGGCTGCAATTCCACATGGCCAAAGCCATGGGTCTTCCTCTCCAAACACATACAACCTTCCTTTCTCTTCACGATGAACCACACTGCCACCCTCTAAGTCACCCGTAATAACTAATGGGATAACCTCTCTGACTTGACTTCCTCAAGAGTCTCAGAATCAAAGAGCCACTAGCCCTTACAAATTCAGTTTTTACATCATATTTTTTTGAGTAAGCTTTTCCCACCTTCTCTAGAACTCCCCGAATTGCTTTCATACAGTGTAAGATTTCAAAGTATCTTCCTTCCACAAAAGTTACCAGAAAGATACTCTTCACATTAAGCTAGACTATTGGTTTAGCTACGTGTGTAGGAAGTGCCAAATTGCCCTAAATTAACATATAGTCAGAGCATACTTCAATTATTTTTTAAACAAAGGATTTCAAATGAATTATTAGTCAAAAGCACAGGAAACCTCAAAGTGCACGCTGTTCTTCTAGCATTACATTCTTAATGATGGGAAGGGTACCCAGAGATCTTCAGGTCTCATCATCACTTACTTGCAATGTCTGCATATCCTTAGTGTGAGTTTAATGTGACTAGCTGGATTTATTTTTTTTTTTTAGTATGTTTTCAAAATTTGCATTCTTGTTGAAATTTTGAAAATGTTCACATAAGGTGAAACTACAGAATAAACTCTTACGCCTATGAGAACATGGTAAGTACCAACAGTATAAATTATCTTGTGAAGAAAGAACTGAGTGAAGTCTCTGAAGTGGTATATAAAACTAAGGAAACTGCAAAAAAGCAAATGACAAAACTGCAAGAGAAAAATACAAACAATGCAAAAAAAAAGTTACCAACTGCAAACAGGAGATACTATCATTCTCTGTAAAAATTTGTTTACTTTGTTTACACTTGGTTTTTATTACGAAATAATTTCTGAAATTGACGGGAAAATATTATCATAAAAGCCAGATGCATGTTCTATGTTCATCAATTCTGTTTGTATTTCAGTTCATCCTCAAAACAACTAGCTTTTTAAAAAATACATAAATATTTCAGGGTTGACATATCTGTTCCATCTTCTCAAAATAAACTTGGAACTAAAAATTTTCTATGACAACATTGTGATAATAACTAATGACACAGTCGGAAGGGAAAGCCTTTCTGTTTTCTCTATTAACCAGACAAGTAAAATCCTACTATTAAAGCTGCAATACAAAAAAGGGCATGACTATGTAAGAAATAAATTCAAACTAACCACAGAGGAGGCTCAGGGGACATCTCATGATGGCCTACAGCTCCTCACAGGGAACAGAGGGGCAGCGTTGATCTCTGCTCTCCGGTGACAGTGACAGGACCAAAGGGAACAGAATGAAGCTGAGTCAGGGGAAGGTCAAGTGGGTGGGCTGGGGAAACATTCTTCCCCAGAGGGCAGTGGGAACAGCTGCCCAGGGCAGTGCTCAGAGCCCCAGTCTGCCAGAGCTCAAAGAGTGTTTGGACAATACATAGGGTTTGAATTTTGGATAGTGTTGTGTGGAGCCAGGAGTTGGGCTCCATGACCCTTGTGGGTCCCTTCCAACTTGGGATATTCTATGATCCTATGAATACAAATGCTTTTTTTCTGAAATGTACTGATTTTGAATTATTTTTTAACCAAATCCATCCACAAGAAAAAAGAAAAACCCAGACCTTGATCTTGATGATTACTGCTGACGGTAGCAAATTTACATGCAATATTCAAAGTAACTTTTAGCAACACAATGTACCATATAAAAGCAAAGATTCTATACAAGTGGAATACAGAAAATCTACCTGGACATGAGGCATTCTGCAACCATGCTTTAAAGATCTCACAGGACAAATCTGCTCATTAAGCAGCTTTTTTTCATCTGAAATTACTGACAGAATCATCGTGCATCTTGGAACTATATTACAAAAGCAGTTCATAAAATTATTTTCAATGTTAAAGCCTTAGCACTACATGTTAGTTAAAAACTACTACAGAACAAAAAAGAACACTTGATGAATTGCAAAGATTGAGAGGGAAATAGTATTGGAGAAGTAGCATTCAGAAAAGGACAGGATAATGATGTGAATTCTGACATTGGCATACCTCAATATTCTAAGATGCACACAGAGGAAACTGAGGTAAACAAAGTGATTTTTTTCTATTAATGGTTCATAATACCTGTAGACGATAGTGAAAAGGTAAATTCTCATTGCAAGCTTGTTTGTAGTTCACACATTGAAGACATTTTTCTAGACCACATCTCCTATCATCATGAAAATGCAAATGTTACAGCACTGCCAAGTTCAGCAAGACTGGGGTTAACCTCCCTCGTAACAGCAGTCACAGGAAACTAAGCTGCCTAAAGATGGGTTCTATTTAACAAATTCACATTTTCAAGGTTTCTATAACATTAGAAGAGAAGATTTTGGACAGTTCCTCCTCCTATTCCCAATCAGTGTTCTCACTTGACTGTGATCTAGTGAAAGGGGTCTTGAGAGAATGTATTTTTCAATATTATTTACTTCTTTTATACCGCCACATTTACCACCCCCGAAAACCCTTACACTCAGACACATCAGGAGTGATAAAGAAAAGGACTTTAGCATGCATCTTTTACTTTGTCAGCCTTCTAGAGTACCATATCAACTTCACAGAAAATTAAATGAGGAAAACATTACAACAGCCCAGGGACACATCTCCTTAAATTTTGTGATTACATTTTAAGCACTCTTTGTAACAGATATCATAAACTGATTAAATCATTTCATGGCTGACCCCTACTGACTATGCTAAGCGCAAAGAGAAGGCTATTAATAACTACCCATTTCTGACAGCTGCCCAGGGGCAATGGAGCCTTTTTCAGCAATAAAATGACTCCCCGGCTCACTTACTGAATGCTAAATATTGATTCATATTATGAGTGTTGTCAAACACAGACTGCAGTTCTGAAGATCCGTACTGGCAGGTCATCAGGAATAGCATTAACAAATGTCAGGTCAGGAATCAAAGGGCTGCTGGACTCTTTAGGGATGAGATTTATCGATTCCATAAAACGTGAAACAGATCAAGTACTTGTGATGATGGAAGCGGTCATGGCAGAATGAGGCTGAGCCAAGCATGATGTATATCTCAGAAGAGAAGCGTCAGACAAAAATGTTGACCACTGAAAGTAAGTTTTAAACCTTGGGATGTCCATGACAAGAACAACAGAAGTTGCAGGCCTACCAAAGACCTCTTCAGGGCTACAAGTCTATCTCCGAACATGCATTCAGCCAGAACTGTATATCTACCTTGCTCACACTGTAAGTCTTGCTCATAATATAAGTCTTAAGAAAAATGGTATATAAATTATACCAAATTTATTTTATAATTACAATGAATTGGTACAGTTCAGACTATGTGAGAAGCTAATGGACTTAATCAAAACACAAAAAGATGTCTTGAATTCCAATCATGCCACGATAATCATTAGTTATTTCATTTTGTCACCAGTAGCATTTACTCTAAATATATTTCATTTCATAACTTTATTCTCACAACACTGTGATTTCATGCAGACTAAAACTTAAAAAATTTCCTTTAGATAGGAGCAAATGGTATAAAGTATATGGAAAAATTGCTATAGAATATTGCAAGTGAGTTCAAGAGAAAAAAGGAAATTAGCTAAGTTAGAGAAGTAATATACTGTTGTTTCTTCCCTCTCTCTTCATACCACTTTCTCTCATCCGAAACATTATTATTAGGAATTGTTATATCCATTTAACGTTTGATAAAATTACTTTTTAGATAAAAACTAGCTGAAAAGGGAAAACAATTACATATTCCACACAGGAATCTTACTAAGTAAACAGCTACATTTAGAAAATCCCTGTCACTGAATATTTAAAGCACTTTAGCTTATTACTTCTAAGACTGAACAATATGATTGGAATATAGGAAATACTATTTCAAATTCAAAGTAATATAAAATTTTTATTTTATTAATGTCACTTTAACCACCTTGTTCAAACAGAGCATTTTTAAAAGAATGTATAAATATTCAAATAATATTCAAATTATTTTTCAATAGTTTGCAACTATCTTTTCTCAGCTGAACACATTGTTTCTGTATTTTATATTCTTTTGTTATTGTTGTAAAATTAGAATAGCCAATGTATGAAACCCATGAAACCATTAAAATCATCTCTAAAAGCAAAAGCCTCTATTCAACTTTTACTTTGGATATTTGAAGGATGATTAGGATGTCTGTAGGTAGAAAAGTGTTACCAGATACCTATGCAAGATAATGCCTCAGGATACTGCATTCCCATCACATGTTCTCTTTTACAAATTCAGAAATGAAATCACAAATCTGATTGCACCATTCAATGCTTACATAGGACAAAATAATTAGATAAAAGATCATAATTACAAACAATAGATTTGAAAATTAGTGGCCTCAACAAACCACATTTAAAAGCAGAACAAACCAAATTATTCAAAGTTATAAAGAAACTACTCAGGACCCTAAGATACAGCTCTTAAGGGATAGATAGTTCCAAGAAAAGGCACAGGACTACATAAACTATGTCAGACGCACAAGATTTTTCTTTTGGTATTGCTTGAAATCTGAAAGAAATAACAATGTAAATCCTTAGAAATACATTCAAGTCTATCAACAAAGCTCACATAAATTAATCAACAACAAGGTGACTAGAAAGATAATCTCTTCTGTTTGAGATATATATATCACCCAATTTCAATGTCTTATCATCAGGAAGGGTCTTGAGGAAGTCAGTTTAATCTAGTGACAGTAACTATTTTGGAAAATAGTCTAGAAAATAAAATCCAAGAAAAATAGTCTGAGACCATAGTACCACACAAAGATAGTGCTGCTCTTCTCTTCTCTCCAACAGACATTTCTGCCCATACAGGCACAGGGCCAGCTACAGGAGGCTAGCAGCTATTTGTACTGTTGGATTTAATTCATTCTTTTGTGTCTCTTGTTCCCTGAACTGACTTTCTATGGATTTACATCAATATCTGAACAAGAGAAAGAGAGGGAGAAGAGACAGCTGAAAATATGAGAAACAGTAAACACAATTTTAGGAGAAAATCATAAAGCAACTTAGCAGTATTACGAAGTATCTCTCAGTTTGCACTTCTATAAGATAGGATAAAACAAATCAATAGATCCTCTCCCCTCCCAACTCAACATTCTTATTTTCTCCTCTCCTGCTTTCAGCTGCATGACTGCCATTACTATGCTGGCTCTGAAGCTCATCATGCTCATCCCACCATAAACCAACTCGACACACTAACAGAGAGCAAATCCATACAAAAAAAGAATAATTTTTCTGCTTGAGATTTTAACTTGTATGCAGAAGGATACGGTAAAGAGAAGTGCACAGGACTACTGGACAGAAGCAAGAGGAGGAAAAGGAGGAGGTGGCAAATCTTAGATCATCTCTCATGAAGACAGAGAAACTATATATGTAGGACAGCGTAGAAAATCCACTGAGGAAATATTTGGGAGGATTACTTAACAACCACCTCCTTACAGCTGTAAGGCTATCACTTCCCAAATCAGCCAGTCAGTGCTATACTGACAGCCTGAGTAAGCATAAGAAGCTATGCAATAAATCACAGAGGCAGAAAAACTTTTTCTGCTGTGTGCTGAAGTAGACGAACCATTAGTATAGTTGAGGCAAAAGTCCCTGGTCTATATTTCAGCACATTAACGACTTAGATTCCATAGATGTGTCTGTGATCATCTGTTCAAGGTCAGAAGTCTTATCCAAAAGTAAATTTTCAAGTTGGTCCCAGGAACCTCTGGAAGTCTTACAAATCTTTCAGTTGAGTAATCAAGATTTTGGCAAGCACTACCTTGAAGAAATGATCATTTGACAATCAGAAATCATTAGCTTAAGTAAACTGTAGCCACTTAATTATCCATCTCTTCCACTGTATAAGATTATTAAAATAATAATACCAGACTTGAAGGAAATATTTAAAACTGAAATGGAACATTCATTAGCACTACCTGCTGAAAATATGACTCTTATCCTGACAGAACATGAACTTTCAGAAGAAATACTTGTGAAACTGGAAACAGAAACAGAAGTATGTACATACTGACTTACCACAGACCTGATTCAATGGGAAGAAATTTGTGCTGTTGCAATTTAGCAAAATATTACATAATTTATCTCATTATATTCAGACAATATTTAATTTAAGATTAAAAATCATTAAGCTTAATAAAGAACACATGGTTAATAAGCGACATAACTGGTAAAGTATATGCATCTTCAAAGGTTTGCTAAATTAGAAGTCTGATAAAAAAACACGTTCAATCAGACAATTTTAATATATTTCACTAAAATCAATGTTTCCTATGAAATAATTTATTCACAAATAATTTTTGATTTTCAAATGTGATTTATTTTGTGAAGAACCCTCATAATTGTAACAGTTCTTATGCTTTCTATTTTTTCCCATAAGTGTTTTTTTTTTTTTTGCTTGTTTGTTTTTGTGTTACTTTCATACTGCACAAATTTGAGAGGAGACATACAATCTGCTCTTGCATTCTTTTTGACACTGGTTTTGAAATGTCCAAGCTTTTTTTTTTTCCTTTTAAGTGGCTCAAAGAATGTGGAAAGTTAAATCACGTGGGTTGAATTTTGACATGAAAATATAGTTGTCAAGATTTAATTCAAAAGGTACATCTACACTAACGTTTGTTTCTAAAGGAAGTATGACTGAAGTCCAAAAATTTTAGAAGCTGAAAAATAAGGTCACATGTGTTGAGTATGTTGACACTATTTGGTAAAAAAATATATATACTATTTCTTTTCTCAGTTAGAAAAACTGTCTTTTAACAAAACAAAAAAACATCACCTTTTCGGAATGCATATTTCTGGTAGTCATGGAGGGGCATACAAGCAAGTATAATGCGAATGCTCTATAAACAGTAGTACCATAAGTACAGTAACTAATCAGTGTTGAAATTTACAACACAATACAGCAAATTCAGGTGATTGATTTTTATTGAAAATTGGCCAAAAATGAATAGTTTCCTCATACTCATTAGTGCCCAAATATTCCATATCAAAGTAAAAAATATTTTTATCTCAAAACAACTTCCACTGTCAGATGGTTTTCTATTTGCATAAGACAAGCAAATAAGAAATAAACTATAACTGATTTTGCATTGTCAGTCAATGTTCAAAAATATGAAAAGGTAAACACACTATTTTAGTAATTCTTTCCAAAGATAAAAATCCATTAGAAAGCAACATATGTCAACAACTTAATTAAACTAATTTGATAGTCAGCATAAAGTTATACAGTGTTAATTTTGTGTGTGTGTGTGGTATCACATCCACTACTGATACACTACACAATAGATAATACATTCTGAATTTTTCTTTGTTTATTAACAAGCCCTTGTAATTAACTTCCTTTTAAATCATAAGTATGATACTATTTTAATTTCCCTCACATTCTCTACCCTATCATTTGGAATCACATTAAGCTGACTCTTAGCAGACCACCTGGTGTAATTCTATGACATTGAAGTGAGCTGTTCTGGTATGCAGGAAACATTGACAGTCTTTTGTGCTGAAATTCACTTCTCTAACTGATGAAAGAACTGGAGGAAATTTATTTTTGCTATTCATAAATACCTGACAGGTTTAATGTAAATGTTTTGAAAAAAAGACCTCAGCATATGCTGCACATGCATTACACATGCAGTACTGCACTGGAATATTGTATTTCCAACCTGTTTCATTTGTAGATAGCTACTGCTAAAACTGCTAAAATTTCTCAAATTACTTGTATATTGACATTTTCTCCATATACATACAAACAACAGCAGAGGCCTCTAGGAATCCTTTCAGTTAGTAATAAGCAGTTAGGCGCTTAGAACAATTTGCTTCATAGAAATGCTGCAGAGATACGTATGGTACTTTGCCTGATAAATTAATAAGGAATGAGTTGTTTGTGCATATGTGATCAGAGACCACAGGGAATTCTATGGCAAACCTACACGCCAAGTACATTTTTTTTAATGGAATACAAAACATCTCATTCCTAAAGCCCCATCAGCCGCCTAAATATTATCACCAATGCCCATTTCCACACCCCATATTGTCTCTACAAATAGAACAAAACGTCTTAGCAGCAAAAGCAGACATAAAAAGGTTTCCACAATATACAAATGTATTTCAATGCCTGCAGTCTAAACAAAGAACTGTTACACAGGACAGCTGGGAAAACTAGACTTCATATAAGCAAACATGGACATTGATGAAAACAAAGGATCTAGAAGTCAGGAAAAAAATAAAACAGAACATTGCAGGCAAGGGACCCAACAACTTCAGTGGTTTTGTTTCAAAATACACTTCTTCATATGTGAAAAAAAAAAAAAAAAGAAAAAAATTCATTATCTATGTATCTTTGCAACGAGTATAAATGTATGTCAGTAACTGCTTTGGACACATATCCTAGCTAGAACCCAAAAGATAAATACATATTCAGGGAAAAAAATTATAGTCAACAAAAAAATTAAATATATTTATGACTGTAGATCTAAAAATCTAATGCAACCCTGAATTTATGATGAAGGCTCCATATATATTGAGTTTAAAACAACGAAAAACAAAATTCTATTAATTTATTTTGTCTAAATTCTAAATAATTGTTAGGTATACTGAAACTGTCATTTGCTGAAACAGCACATGACAGTACAACTAAAAATAATCTGGAAGACCAGAATGCATAGAAAAGAAAACATTTTGATCTAATAGAAAGAGCCTATACACAAGATCAAGTAATGCTTTACAGAACAATTTCTCAACTCAACATCCCTCACATAAAATATGTTGAAATAAATATATTTCAGCACAGTCTATGATATTAGATCATATGATAATAGTCCCCCAGTGTTAGGGAGTATAAAAATAATATGAAAATGGTAATTTCCTGGTACTTTATTGTTGTGCATGTTCTTCCTTCTGCAAGAAAATTTATAAAATATTTCTGGATTTGAAGAAAATTCTGAACTGTTTCACAAATGCTCTGTCTAAAGGAGCGAGTGCCTCTGAAGATGAAGATGCTGTTCTCCGATTTCAGATCCTATGAAAATGCTATTATACCTGTAAAACAATCTACATTTATGTTAAGTGAACACAATCGATGTACAATTGAAGAGATTGAAGTACAATTTCAGACGAAGGGTTTTTGAAGAAAATAATACAGGTTCTTTTCAGCACAATTTATAGGCATGTTTTCAGTGAGATAAAATAATGTCAATTTCACACTGTCCACGACAGTTTTGTGATTCCTGCAATTGCTTGTCAGCCAAAGAAAGTCTAAAGACTGGTCAGTTTCTAGTGATAATAATCTGTGTAAGTGGCTTAATAAAGGTTTGTGTTACATAGAGTATACTTTGAATTACCCAAAGCTAAATGCTATTTTGCAACACATTTTATAAAAATTTTTAATTACTTAAGTGTATGTAAATGTATTTTAATATTATTTTTCTCTCCTTCATTTTCAAAAGCATTTAAAAATTTAGATTCTAAATATTTTAAATATTTAAGATAATTTAAAAAATACTATTTCTTTTGTAGCATACCACACAGCTTAAAGAATTTGGCTCTAAAACAATTTATCCAGGTCAAAGCAAATCAGTGCAGAATAACACATTCTTCATCAAGCAGAACTGCAATTAAGATTAACAGTGGTTGAAGAAAAAGGACAAAACCTTTTTCTTATTACAGGAGAGGAGAGGATTTGATGGCTAGCAAAAGGAGGCACAACTTGGCTACCCTTAAAGGAACTTGTCCTAAGCTATTTGTGCAAAATTGCCCTAAACTTAACTGCAGTGTATTAGCAGGTCCAGTGCCTCTCAGAAGGGTCTGCACGCTAACTAGATACATTCAGAGCAGACATAGAGAACATACCAAATGATTCCATATAATCTCAATATTCTCAAGTTTTACTGAAAATGAAGCCTCCTGGATGTGGTCCTCTGCAACCTGCTTTAGGTGTCCCATCCTGAATAAGGCCCTTGATCCAGATGACCTCCAGAGGTATCTTCCAACCTCCTCAGCCATTCAGTGATCTCTCTTACACAGAATAAAAGGATCGGTTCAAAGGAAAGCCAAAATGTCCAACAGTCCACATTCTCAGAAATACATATACTAGCAATAAACTCAAGCAGTTCTTAACATCTACTGTGGGGCAGTGATGCAAAAATGTCCTTGTGCAAAGGCAGCAATAGAAGACTATGTGTCTCTTTAAAGAAAATTACCAAAGAACTGCATAACTGTAATTAACATTAGTAAGCATGACCCGATCTAATTGATAGGACTTGAACTATATGAATGATAGTAAAGAAAGAAAAGGCTATCTCTCAGGAGATATTTTGTTTAAAGTTAGGTTTGTATTTTTCTTTCTCCCTACATGCAAATATTTTATCTGAACCAGAGTTACTGGCCAATAACCCAACTCAACCTACAAAACCAGACGAAATCTATTACTGAACTGGAACAGTTTGTCAAAAGAAAAGTAAAAGCACACACAGTTTTTCCAGTGCAAACAAATTCTCACTGAATTTTGCAGACAGTTATTAAATCTTCAACAGTCAAGATATATCACTGAATTGTTAAGAAACTTCAAAAACTTGCTCACAAAACCATAGAAGAGTTCTACCTTCTTACTGGCCATAAATAATAGAAAAAGTCAATATATGAATCTATGAAAAAATACAGAAAATCCAGAGACAGAAAAAGATAATCTTTTCATAATGAAGCGGTTTCCATAATCTTGGTGGGAAAGCACAAGCTTTTCAACTCAGAAAAAGAAGGTGGCATTCTCTTTTTTTTTTTGTCTCTCACAAATACATGTGCACTTACAAGGAGAAATAGGTAAACTCTAACTCTAGATGCATCTTACAGAACTGCAAAAGGTATGTGAACCGTTACCTACATCTCCATAATAGCAAAAAATCAAAGTAACATCTTAAAACCACATAAATATGCTTGAATTAACATATACATTTTATATATCTTAATGTTTTATAAACATATATAATTTTTTATGGCTCTATCTGGTTTAAAACACTAAAGATATAAAATACTTAACAATGTCAAGATCCCAAAGAAAGTTTCACGCAAAGATAATTCTATTGTGCGTATAATAAAATAGGCAACACCTAAATCAACATTTACTTGTTTTACTAAATCTTAAAAGATTACTTCACAATAAGAGGCATATCTGTTTCTCAGTAATTGTGTATGTACCTTCACAAAATGAAATTTTCCAGGAGAACTGGTCAGGTTGTGTGTTAGTGCCTCGAACAAAAGAAGCAGAGGATGCTCTGCACTGCTGTATAACAGGGGAGGATCAATTTGTTTAGGTAATTGAACTATGTTTTCCACAAATTTGAACTCTCTTTTTTCAGAGGAAAATATGTTTTAAGAACTTTTATTAAAAAAAATCTTAAAATGTTTAGCATAAAAAGCATACAGGAAGCATGACAGTAGAGACACAAGACAATGGATACTAATAACAACACATAAGATATATAAGAATAAGAAAGGAGGCTATGTCACTATAGGACTATCACTAACAGGAAAATAAAAAGTTATTAACACATCACAAGCCTTACTAAGAGATTGCAATGCCAATAGATGAGCAGGAAAGAATGCCAGCAGTAAAGAAATATCAGAGCATTCAGATAAACAGCTAAGAAGTAGTTGCAGAATACACAGGCAACAGTAACAAGTCCCAAAAACCAAATGGTATCCAACCAAGAATGCTCAAGAAATCAAGGAGAAAGGAATTGAACTGTGGGGTATGACTTTTCACATGAAGAATACTGCCAAAATGAGCCAGTTTCCAGGTCATAAGACAAAGGCCTTTTTTGGTGGACGTGGTATTCCACCTGTTGCCTCTAAACTATTTTAAACGAGTATACAAGACCAGGATTGGCAATTGCACTGATAGACTGCAGGGTTATCTTTGTAGGAGTTAGATATGAAGAAAGTAGAAAACAGATTCTCACATCTGAACAGTTTACACATTGCATTGTGGCCAAGATTAAGATGATGCCCACAACCCATTCATTTAGTAACCAATTTGCACTTTTCCTAGCCAAAATAATGATGCTAATACATCAGCATTAACTTCTTTCTTCTTTATCCACAACCTTCTGACTTTGACTGTCACAAGAGACCTTTTTATCCAATAAACTTCTAGTCTTAGTCTTGTATCAAATTATTTAGTACTGAACAGGGATACAGGAGAAGGAAAACAAACAAATCTACAATCTACATATAAGGAAAGGATGTCCATGTCTGTGTCTACAGCCTAACATAAAATATTCTAACCCAATTACACATCCTGTGAATTCAAAGAAACAGAACAGAGAACAATAATACATGTAAGTGACTGAAAGTTTATGTTTTTATGACCTATTCTTGTTGTGCACAACACCTCTTCCTCACACTACTGACTTCTAGGAACGAGCCCTAAGGGAGTTACTCTCTCTGAATAGGAATACAAACTGACAGAAAAATAACTCAGAATTGCTATAAAATGATTGGTACCTACAAGTGCACAAGCAAATGATATGCACTTTAGTGCAACACATTTCTTCTCATTTTGCAGCAAGTTAAAACATCCTTCAGATTTTTATAAAATGTATGGAAAATATGCTTCTTATGTTAAAAATGAAATCCTACTGATAAAGTTTGAAATCCTTGATCTTTATTAATCAAATCAAACACAGCCCTCCTCCATGTGACTGATGAATGGCATGACCCAGCACTACAAATGAGGAACTTACGAGAACTAGCAGTAAAGGGCCCTGAGAATAAAGCAGCTACCTGAGATCTAGCAAGCGTGCATCAAACCTGCAGGTGACACAGGACTAATCATAGAATCCTAGAGCAGCTTATGTTGGAAAGGACCTTCAAGATAATTTAATTCCAAACCACCCACTAGATCAGGCTGACTTCAAATGCCTACAGAGATGAGGTAAACCTACAGCTCCTCTGGGCAGACTGTTCCAGAGCCTGACCATCCTCTGAATAAACAATTTCATCTTAACATCTAATCTTAATCTCCCCTCCTTCAGTTTAAAGCCATTCCCTTGACCTATCGCTATCAGACTGTGTAAAAACCTCAGTCTCCCTCCTCTGTTTGTAAGTTCCCCAAAAGAACTGGAAGGCTGCAATGAGGTCTCTCTGGAGTCTTTTCCTTTTCTATTCTCCAATCTAACCAAGCTCAACTTTCTCAATCTTCCTTCACAGAAGAGATGCTCCAGCCCTCTGATCATTCTCTGGATCCATTCCAACTGCTCCACATCTTTCTTGTGCCAAGGCCCCCATGTCTGAATCTTCAGCTGGGGCCTCGCAAGGACAGAGCAGAGGAGGACAACCATCTCCCTCTCCCTGCTGGCCACACATCTTCTGATGCAGTTCAGGATACTGTTGGCCTTCTGGGCTTCAAGAGCACACTGCTGGCTCATGTTCAGCTTTTGTCCACCAAGACCCCAAGTCCTTCTCTGCAGTGCTGCGCTCAATGAGTTCTTCTCCTAGTCTGTAAACATACCTGGGATTGTCCCAACCCAAGTGTAACACCCTGTACTTGGCCTTATTGAACCTCATTCAATTTATGTGGGTGCACTTTTCAAGCCCGCCCAGATCCCTCTGGATGGCATCTCTTCCTTCTATCAACTGCAGCACTGAGCTCAGTGTGCTCCACAAACTTGTAGAGGATACACTCGATTCCACAGTTCATATTATTGACAAAGATGTTGAAAAGCACTAGTCCCAAGACTGACCCCTGGAGAACACCACTTGTGACAAGCTGTACTTAGGGTCACTGATCACATGCATCACACTGACAAGCCAAAAAAAGTTTTGATGTAGCAGTGGTAAGTGTAAGTGTAAAGGAGAAAAAAAAACCCACAAATCATAGCAGAGACGAATAACAATGACACAGACAGAAAGTCCAGTTTCTTTTTTTTTTTAATTATTATTATTAAAACAGAGCTGATTGCCTCACAGTAGAGTCTCACTGAGTTTGTTTAAATCAATTTATTCCTTTTTGGTCCTGTTTTGATAGTTACTGAAAACTCTCCCAACTTGCTTGTGCAGGGAGCTGAGAAAGTAGAGGCAGAGAAAAGTGGGAACATTCTTGAATAAAGGGAAGGATCTAAACACAAGGCAGAAAGCAGCTTAGGTTGGCCCACTGTACACAGTACTCATCTTGTATGATTAGTATGAAGAGACAATCTTTCAGAAATAAGTATATATTTATAATCAGTCAGTCCTGGCAACAGAACTTCTGCCTCCCTCCTCCAATTATGTGATTTGTTTTCCTCTCAAATTTAACTACAGAGAATTCTGTCACAATGAAATTCACTTCTTAGTAAAATAACTGAACCGTTATAGAGAGCTGTCCTCAGCTGCAACTATCTTTTTCATTTATCATGACTGCCTTCCATCTCATATTTGCATAACAACCAGAAAAAGGATGCTATATTGGCACTGGAAATGCATATTTGCAGTTAGCAAATCAATTATAGGTGTTGTATTGAGAAACAAAAAAGCTATTTAGTGAATTGCCAGCAACACAACTACAGCAGCCACTGGAATTTTGCTAGGCTATCATCTGACATATGCCAACATTTTCTCTCCTAAGGAAGAGATTCTTGATATCTGTGAATAAATAGCACAGATTCTTCTATTGTATTTTAAATATATACAGGATCTATATTTATTTTGGAATCTATATTTGCACCAAAATCTTTTATACATGCCTCTTTTGAAAGCCTAAATTCATAATCTTCTCAGCAATGCCCGTGCATCAGATGCTGAGAACTCATGAATGTATTACACACTTATACATGGATAGGCAAAAACCAAGGTGTAACTTCTGTTAGTTAAATATACAGATGTATATAGAAAATTTACTGTATGCATAGATTGGTTAAACTAACAATAAAATAATTCAGGATTGACAAAATTCATATCCTGTGAACTTCAGTAGCCAAAAAGGAATGAAAAATTAACTAAGGCTAGGGACTCTGAAGAGACCTCCATAGTCAGGCTCTAATTTGGAAAGAGGTTGGATTCATTGGCATTCTGAGGTCTCTTCTATCTTTAAATTATCCTATAACTTCACATGTTAACACACAATATCTTTGTGTTAGTTGTTACAGAAGTCAGACGCCCCAAAACGAATAAAGTAACTGAAGCGACAAGAAGGGATACTATAACATGAAAATGAAAGAACCAAATTATATCCTTTTCCATTAAGTTTCTGCATGGCAGAATAAAAGCCAATAAAACAGTTATCAATTGTATGTTTCTCATCTTTTGGGTACAAAAAAAAAAAAAGGAAGCCCATCATTTTGAGATTTGCAGATATGCTGAAAAAAATACTACTTAACTGAGTTTACACTGGTATTAAAGAGATAAAATTTTGCTGGATATTCTGAAAAAAAAAACAAAAAAAACAACAACAACAACAAAAAAACCCAAACATTAGGAGAAGGAAAGCCAATATTACCAAGAGCTTTGGATTTTAATCTCTCTTGTGCCAGTTACAAAGCTTTGAGCAAAAGAAGAGCACCACTTTGCTTATGAAAAAAACTGTGAAATAAATGAATGTAATTTTATGAAGTACTCAGGAGACTGAGTGTCTGTACAAGGTCCATTTGAAATTAACAATTCTGTGTAGAGAGGACAGCCTGAATGACTACCAACAAATAAAGCATGAGGCTATGTTCCAGAAATTAGTGTTTTATCAAGTGTTTAGCTTCCCAAGCAAACAAAATTCCAAAATAAATCAACAGCAATGCCTCATTATTTAAAAAAGCTGAAATTGAATTCCATAAAACTAAACCAGTACAAGCTATAAGAATGTCCCAAACTGCAAAAAATAAAATAAAGAGTAAGCTACTGCAGTATTTTTAAAATACGAAAAATTAGAAAAGAAAAAGTTACAAATATTATGCTTGATCCTCTAATACAGAAAACTATAATTTCCTTGGAGTAAAAGTTAAATAATCTATTTTGGTTTCGCACTTTTTTTACACGACAATTCTGAAAAAGATTAGACTACAAGGTGAATAGTTGAAGGGTTATTAAACCCAGAGTGAATTCTCTCTAAATACCCTTTAACAGTATGTAGATCACTGTTCCAGTTCAGGCATGGAACACAAGTACATTCTTGTGTACATGGCTTTTGAGGGATAAGAGTATTCAAGAAGCAAGCCACTTCACCTCAGGCTGGAGGGAAGGAAAGTAGATAGTCACTTTTCCAAACCAATTTACAACCTAAAATAGGCAATGGATCAGTTCTGTTCCCACTCTTGCTGGCACTCAGAGATTTAACTAAACTAAAACTTAAGATGTCCCATTGTGTATATACCAATTTTTTGGAGAAACAGCTCAAGCTGGAGCACCATTTTTAATTTCAGAATCAACATTAATTACAAAAACAGAAATCTCATTTATACCTCAATGTTTTCTAAACTATATAAGCATATAGTAAAAGGCAGTCTCTATGAGAGTTTAGAGTTTAATACAAAAAATGAAAGGAGGAGGAGAAAAAAAAAAAAGGAATACAACCCACAAGGAGATTAGAAAGTGAAGTACAACATAAAGAATAAGTGCTCAAATAAATCCAGTCTAATACAAATAAAAATCTTACTACTAACCACATTAGTCTCTAGATCTGCCTCCTTGTTATTAAAACAAGTTCATAAAAGCATGCAATAACAGAATCAAGAAATAAACTCCAGTTTTCAGAGCTCATGCTAATACTTCACTCACGAGCACTAACACTCTTGTCAATTTTCCTACTAGATAAAGTTTGGAGTCAGGGAAGGCAACTACAGACTTATCCATTGCCAGACCCAAGGACTCTTGCTAGAGGTAAACCAATCTTACAACATCCCTTTTCGGCTCTTTATTTATGAGGCAAATAAACTATGAAAGATTTCATACTTAAAAGACCCTCTTTGTAACACAACTCCGCTAGAGAATGTTGTTAATTTCAGAAACAGTAGTTCTACTTCCATCAAATCACGCAGCAGTTATTTCTTCAGAGTTTTTGTCATTATTTTATACAGGAAACTTGAAACCACTCAATTTCCCATGCCACATTATTGAATTTTATACTTTCTTACAGAAGTTTGGCTGTTAGAATTAAATACATATACGTCATATATGTCATACTGAAGCTAAGACAAAAATGTTTGTTTTCAGTGGCAACAAACATTCTAAATAAAATTGTTTTCTTGGCTTTTCAAAGTAACTGAAGATTCCCTTAATTAATGTAAATAAAGAATTAAAAGCCATGATACGTATTTTCCTGCAGAACATCTTAATAGGGCCTTTAGCTTATTTGTTCTTAATATTCATCATTATATCATGCATTCCTGCTTCCTCACTGCCCTCCCATCACACAGCCTTCTTAAAGAGAATATGATTATAACTGTGTCCACTGTGCAATCCAACTCTGTCCAGGAATATTAGAAGGTAGCAAAGAAATAATCACTACACTTTGCACATTAACTGAAAAATAATTAAAGAGAGATATATATAAAGGACATGGCAATATGATAAAATAGCACCATAGTAGATTTTAAGATAAAAAGACTAGACTGCGGTCATCTGTTTAGTGAGTTTAGCAAGAACATACAAAAGAAAAATGAGAATTATCTAGTCTTTTAAAACCTCATAAATAAAAAGAAAATGATCACTTTAAGTTAATCACAGCATGCAGAGAAGAAAACAAGTTGTAATAAAATAATATTATAAGTTAAATAAAAAACTGATGGTTTCCAACTATACACAAATCACCTGTTTCACAGTGTGGAAGATAATATGCAGCCAGATTTTCAACTTGTAAAAACATTATTATTGTTGTAGAACTGCTCACTCTATGGAAAACAAAAGAAACATCACATGTCACTTGCAAGCAGCAGAATGGTTCAGAATAGAAAGTAGGGAAAAATCAAAAAAGAATCTAACAATGCCAAACTCTTGTTGGCAAATATGTTTTAATTTAGACAAATGCAATGTTATTCATGTTAAAAAAAGTTGTACTGAGATATGAATAATAATTAATGGTGCTATTTTTAGGAAAAACTTTCTTCTTCTATATGGCCTGGTAACAATACCTCTTTAACACTAAACAGTGGTTAAAAGAATAAGTTAATCATTATTTTTAATTTGATGAATTAAATTTCCAAATACTGATTGTTTGAGTGCAAGTGACTCACATCACCGATATGAAACATGAAAATTCTAACAGAAAACAAGAATGTTCTAAACCAGAGGCAGTAAAGCATTTTGACTGTGTCTAGAAAGGTTAAAAAAAAATCATAACTGATATACATAAATAAAATCAGCAATACAAAGGTTTGTTTGGGCAATTAATATTCGGGGAAAAAATTGAAAAAATAAAAAATGAAAAAACAACAAAAATGTCTTTAAATTAAGAGAAAATATGTGGAAATGTGTAACAATATATTATTAGAATGCAAAATAGAGTATTGTTTACAGAATTAGAAATAGAACTGATTCACATGCACAGGCCCTAAAACGGAATAAAAACAGTATCTCCCATCATATATTTTTAGGCCATCCCTGAGTTATTAGTCATTACCTTAACCAGTATCAGTTTTGGAAGAACTCAAAGAAATATTCCATTTGGAACCTACTGCACTGCAAAAGTAGAAGAAAAAGAAAGAGAAGCAGACAAGAATTCACTGAAATTCTGAGATGCGAGTCCCCAACCATTCTCATGGTACAAAGAGAAGATAATGAGCACAGAGTTCTGGGGGATGCTGCTGCTGTGTCCCAGTAATTGCAATTTACAGGACTGAAGAAACACTACTCTTGGGAAAATTTATGTTTCTTTCTGTGGTTATACACACTGTCTCAACACGGTGAGAAAGAAATACTTGCAACTGGAAGAATTTCTCATTTCAGTAAGGTGTACACAAGCATGGTTTATTTGTAGGGATGTCACTTGGATGTTATCTTCATCTGCAGTATTATTTGTATTATAATGTTATTAATCTGTATTTCTGGAACATGCCTACACAACAGCAACATAAAGGAAACGTGAAAAACTAATCTTTTTACACCACTCATAGTTAAAACAGGGAACACTTGTCTGTAAGTAAATCCAGGAAGAATCCAGTTGATTTGTGGAAGAAAGGCACCTCACAAGAACTACTGAAAATAATACCACAGGCACCATCTTTGCCTGAAGACATTCCCGATCCACACCCAGGGGAATGCCTCAGAGCAATCAGCACCCCATACTCTTTGTCATTAATACTCCTCTTTCCTGGGTCATCATCAATAACCTCTCCAGAAAAGACGATTGTTTCGGACCTGAGTTCTCAGACAGTACAGAGCTCTCCACCACAGATTCTAATGGGTATACAGCTTCAACCACACAGGTAGAAGAAGAGAGGAAAAAGCCAAACATCTATTCTGTAATGAAATATATTCTTCCAGATAAACAAAAACTCCAATTCTATTATTAAGTCCCATTAAGCTAATTTCTCATGAGCAGAACTGAAAGAAAAGATCATCCATGAGACATCCCCTGAGGGAGACAATGCAGAAGAAGCCACACGAGGACAGAAGTGACTCTTTCACGGTGGAAGCGCTAATACAAGAGAACTGCCTTACTATTGGAAACACGCTGCAGTTACTGGAGCATAGTTCAGAGAAACTAAACTCATATCCTTTCACTGATGACCTTGTCCAGCTTTTTATTTCCAACAGCATTCTATGCAAGATAATAACTCATATCAGCTTTATTGCAATAGAAGTATTCTTTGTATAAGAAAATAGAGTGAAAGACAACTATTAGGGATGCAAGAAATACCCACTAAAGGTGTTGACGGTTAAAAATAAAAGGGGGAAGAGGTGTGCAGGGAGAAAGGGACCTCATGAAAGCACAATAGAAGCGGTGAAAAATTGCTAAATGCACTTAGTGATATACCAAATAGCACCTTATGAATTCTTGCAAAGTGCTCTGAACCTCTTCTGAATTTACTTATTTAAAATATATCAAATATAATCATAGCACTTTAACCTGATTCTGGAACATTCCTGCAAATGACATGTGCAAAAAACATTACAGTTTCAAAAATTTTCCCATAAAATTCAAAAGCAATACCAACAACCTTTTTTCCCTCAAAACATACATTTTGATTTTTATTATCATTTAGCATAGATAACAATTATCGCCCTCCAGTCTTTCGCAGAGTACAAAGTATTTCAGTCCTCTGAAGCATTCTGAAGTCAATGGGAATTCTGAAGCTGTGCCCACATAAACACTCTGGTTCTCCCTCCCATTAAGTCCTTACTTAGTACATTCGTGCCTCCATCATGGAGGAGTTTTGGCATCTCTGCTTTTCAGAGCATGCTTAGTTGGAAACTCCCCCCAAAGCGTGCAGCAAATGTACTGTAACAAGGACATAGGTCCCAAATCCATGACTGGTTGCTTCAACAACTTCACACCTATGGCAGGGGCATTTCATCAACGCTCCAAACTAAAATTAGTTGGAGGTAAAATCTCCAAACTAAATCACTACCATGCAGACATATGACCCTCAATATGGACTGCTTTGATCTAATGATACACTTCCACTTGCCAAATTACTTGCGAACCCCAACTTAAGCTGAGTGTTCATCACCTCACAGAATTGTTTTTAGTGCTCTGCAGAATTCGAGTCATATGCTGTAGTTCTCAAAAGTAAAACTCTCCTAGATGCAGAGAATCAAGTGATTGACACTCACATAAAGAACAAAGCATACAGCAACAACTATTTTGTTCCCTGTCACTGATTACAGAGAAGAAAAGTAAATCAGATTTTTGTGAAAAATTCAGAATCAATTTGTTATTAACATAACGTTGCTTACTAGGATAATTACCGGATAATATTTAGCAATGAACAATTGACAACATAAAGACAAACAATTAAGAAAATAATCAATGAGAATTAAGAAAATAACAGTAAAGTATTGTCAGTTATATTCACTGTCAACACAGAAGAAAAGCTATGCAGCAATTAATTAGTGTTTTGAGTATTTGGAAAGTTTTATTCACAGTTTCAGACATTTAAAAATGTATTTTTTCTTCTGTCTACCAGTAAGAGAGAAATGCTGTGTAAGTACAGCTACAGCTTTTAAGATGACAAAAACCACAGAGAGGTCCTGATCCTGCTCACCTGATTCACGCAGCAGGCCCACAGAAGTATGTCAGACAGAGCTACTGCCACAAATACGTCAAACAAGATTTGACTAATAAATTGCTTTGGTGCTGTCTCATTCCATAAAACATTTTTCAGAGGTTTTCAGGACTATGTAAAAGCAATATATTAATTCTGCCCCTGATTGATGAATGATTCTATTTAGACAGTTCACTGAAAACAGTTGAGCTTCAAAGGCCATATGAAATCATTTATTATCTCACTTGCGATTTAGAAACACACCAGCCAAGAGTCTCGGTGCACATGACAATAAGCAGCAGTTCCCTATTAAAAACCTTGCTTTTTTCCTAAAGACTGAAAAAAAAATAATAATTCTTTTCTATAGACTTAACATAGGACTATCAGACATACCCAAACAAAATGCAAAATATGCAGAGTTACATTTTGAGCTGTTAATTTTACTACATTGTAAACATCCATTAAAGCACAGTAAGGCTGTTAAACACAGAACGAGAGAGATTTATTTTTTACTTTCTTACCTGTAAAAGGAATTTAACAATATCTGTCTCAGAAATTTTATCTTCCAGTGATATTATACAAACTACTATTATGCAGAAGTTTCCAGCAGTATATACCAGCTACATGATAGGTATGTCCTAAATAACAGGTGAAGGATTTTAACAATGAAGATTTCTAGCTAGTGAAATGTTCCATTTAAGGAGAATGCATTTATATATGTAGGAGGGTACAATAATGCATTCATCCAGAAAAGAAAGATCCACATGGATACAGGAGTAAACAGTTTCTATTTATTGTTTCATTGTCATATTAGGAAGCCCACTTCATACCATTTTATTTGAAACAATGCAGTAGGTAAGGGGATTGCGTTCCTTCCTTTTTAAAACAAGAAGTGAGCTCAATGACTTTCAACAAGATTTGAAAAAATAACTGGATAAAAAGACTTAGAATGATAAAAACAAGGGGAGAAAACTCTAGTTTTTCAGCAGCAGAGTATTACATGTCTTTCCTCTGGTGTTTTTCTAGAGAAAAAAGATCAAATTCAATTTACTTATCACTTATGAAAGGTGAGGTGTTTTTTTCAGTTTGGGGTTTTCATTCCTGGTGGCTTTTTGTTTGTTTTGGTTAAAAAATGGAAAAGAAAAAAGAAAACTCAAAGAAAAAAGCTATACACCCATTGGCACACATAATAAAATACATTCACAAGCAGCACATATTAATTCAGTTGGAAAAATTCAACTTTGCTGTTATGTTTATGAAGTTCTATTGACAAGATTCTCTCCCTCACTCTACAGAGCAAAAGTAACTCAATAAATATCTCTCTGCTTCTTCAAGCAGAGAGTTTGAAGTGTAACAGCTGTAATACTAAAACTTTCACCAAATAAGAATTTAGTTTTGAGAGACAACCTGGGTTCAGGCCCCTTCTCAAAAGTAAAGCAACATTGTGAAATCTGCATCATTACAAACAATTGCACAGTAGCATAGACTTTGTAATCCCAGCAAGAGAATTATCAAGAGTTTGGGCTTTTATTATTATTTTAATTACCATCAGGTCTTATCCTATGGCTGTTTAAAGAAAGGTATTTCACAGGATGACACTGGAATTCTGGCTCCCTTAAAATCTGTTCATGAGCAACGAGAAATTAAATATACAACACACAGAGAGAAAACTACTTAAATCCAGAAAGGAAACTAAAAATTAAAGGCCCTCTTCTCACTTATATTTCAAAGAAGAGCACTTCTCCGTATAAAGATCCCATTAGCTTAGCTATGACGTATTTATTCTCGTACCTAGAAATCATTCCATTGTTAACCTCCTAAACTGCAGTGACTGCTGCCACCTATGGGAACTCCACAAGAGCGGTCAAGATTTTACTCAGCGGTTCCCTCTACTGGGGATGTAAGTCTGACGAATGTGCAGGCACTTTTATTAACAGCAGGTGTCCCCACATTTGCTGATGTTTTCCCTCAAAGTCGTTCATTTAAAAGCTTTTTCATGTTTCACAAAAACCACCTCCAGTTCTGCCTGGAGTCAAAGCAGGAGCCATGTGATTTGAGATAGGAAGTTGCAGACCCTGAACTCTCTTAATTCAGTTCAATAAATGCAATTTTGCAGAAAAACAAAAATTCCCTTGTTGATCACAGAATGTTATCTGCTGTGATGTATTAGCAAGCCCACGGCAGAAAAAAAATTCCTTCTAAAGCAAAAGCTGAAATGAAAAGAAGCAACTTTTAAGTAGGATATGATTGGTTCTATTTAGGCAAGAGCTTCATCAGACTCACCAGTGCTACATCAAAACAACTTTATAAGAAGAATATGAAAATGATTAAAACATTAATCTTGAACATTACAAGTAATATCAAACTCAATCATGTATGCATGAACACACATCAATGGAAAAACACTAATGTCTGCAGTTGAGATTTCTCAAATCAATATATCCAACTTAAAAAGCAAGCAATTGTATAGAAAGAGTGTGTTTTTGTTGGTTAATCAAGAAGACAAAAGTGAATTTTCTTATTTGAAGTAGATATACTAGAAATATATAATTTCACAAAACAGTCACCTTCCTCTCTCCAATCTCTATCCCCTACTCTTCCCTCCTACGTTTAATCCTAGGGATCCTAATTTTATCTAAATACATAAATGCATTACTCTATAATGTATAAGAGACTGACACGGGTAAAGCAACAATGCTAAAGCAAAAAGACATGTAACATCACAGCAAAGAGATTCATATAATAGCGATTCATTCTGTCTGGCAATGCAGATTATGAAAATAAATAAAATACTGGGCAAACTTCCCCATGAAGAATAGTGTTAACTGGGAGATAAAAGCTAACCAGACATTGAATACTACATACCACTCAGCTGGTACTTGGATTAGAGCATATCAAAAGAAACATAATGTATGTGCTTGCTCTTAAAATAAAGACACTATTAAAGTCAGAGGTTTGCAAAGCACAGACGTATCTATTGAGGTCTTATATAGAAATAAACTCAGTACCTAAAAGAAATTACAAAAGCAGGAGAGAAATGTGAAAAGATATCTTGTAGACATTCCTAAGACACCACTATCTCTTTGAGCGGGAACAAACAGTAGCACAATTTGTTCTCTGCAGATCCTCTCCAGGTCTTAATGATGACAGAACTACAAGGAAACTGAAATATTCTAAAGTAGACATGAGTATATACTTAGCTACTCACAAATCTCTGGAAATCTAGGAATCAAGGAACATGGAACACTGTTAGAAGTACTCAACCTTTCTTCCAGTCATGAGAAGGCAGCTATCTTTCCATCTTGTTTCCCATCCCACTCCCCCCCCCCCCCCCCCCCCTTTTTTTTTTTTAAATTCAGGAAATAACCACTTTAGTGTAATAAAGTACAGTTCAATTTACTTCACAGGCTGACACTTCTCTCCCCCACTTTGGAAGAAAACAGCTCAAAGGTGTACCATGGCTGCCACTGTCCCAGTTTAGAACACCTGATCTACAGAACACAACCATCAAACAAAAAGCTCCTCCTTGCCCTCCTTAGTTCACAAAAAGCTCCTCCTCCTGCTCCTCCTTGCCCCATTATCCCCAGCACAGTTCAGCACAGAGTCAGGACAGTGACTGCACACGGGAAGCAGTGAAAATGGAGCCACAACCGAGGGGAGGCAGAAAGAAACGCAGAAGCACTGTGTGGGCACAGTTCACACATCAGCTCAAGCTTAAATGGGCTATCACATCTCACCAGCTTTGAGCCTTTTCTCTGAGTAAATATGAATCTGGATCTGTAGCCTTGTGTCGGCCTTCAATTTTCAGGGATATAAATTATTTGATGATGCATTTTTACATCACATGTAATGTGATTTAACTTTTGTTCACAGCTCAAAGAGGCCTCTACTCCTGGCCCCAACAACACATTCCCATTGCCGTTCTTGCGCCGGATTAGCTGATATTGTAGAGCAAGATTAATAGAAGGCTAATATTTCCCTTAGATGAATATACTGATTAACTGCACAGCCATAGCTCTCTTACCCAAGGGAAGATACAACAGGAGCACATAGCAAGCAAATGGGGCACTGAAGCAGTGGGAAGATGGGTCAAAAACAGCACGAAGCTGATACAAATGCTGCCACTTAAAATCAGATACTGCTCTCCTCGTGCCATCATCATGGAATGACAACACTGGCCTCTCTGCAAACATGCCAGCACAAACCAAAACAAGGACATCTCAAAGAACTACCAAAAAACTAACCCACTTGGTCCACAGTGTTATTATTATCATTATTAGATTAATTCCAACATTGGGAAAACTCTGGTTTGGAATTTAGTTTTCACAGGAAAGGAAATCTGTCCCCAGCCTTCTACCTATTAGGCAGAACAGAAAAATCTAGCAAACAAATGAAAGCTTTTTGTGAGTAATTCCCGTAATTTTACAAAAGCTCTTCTTTGTCTGTGTTTTAGGAACAGAGATTGCTTTAAAATATTGCATTATGGAAGAAACTGATGGTTTGGATCTGTATCTTCGTGTCTCTCTAATTTTGGAGAGCAAAAACCCATTCCAGATGCTACTCAATCAAAAACAAGTGTTTTGTAAGAACAATCTCAGAAGCCTTAAAAACAGGTATTCCTACTGATTTGAAACAATGTTTTAGAGTCATATATGGACTAGGAAATTTCTTTGCGTTTAAAAAACAGATGGTTATACTTAACTGTGTAGGACGTATTTCTACTTCTGATAACCCCATATTAAGTCACCCAATCACATCCATCTTTTTTCATTCTCTACTTGTTTTGATCATCTAAATCCTCTACATACCTGCCTGATGTTTCCTATAGAGATCAGTGTATTTACTATATAATCATCTCCAGCTTGCTGTTCACCATCTGCCTACAGCTTATTCTAGTAGAGTAAGCAGGCAAGTAATTATACTATTGTTCTTATTGCTGCTACACAAGCAGAAACTGCACTCTGAAGAAATCACTACTACAACCAAAGGATCCCAAACTTGATTTTCCTTGGCATCTAATCAGTGAAGGTGAGGAAGCTGCAGAAACAACAGCTCTCTGCTCCCTGCTACTCTGCTCATGCCCAGGAAAGTAAATGTCTGGTGTAGGTAACATTCTGTATTTTAAGGTAGTTTGTGTATCACTATGTGTAACTTGAAGTATGGGAGGGGGGGGGGGGGGACGACACAGACCAGGAGCTTAAGCACCCAGAAACAGGATACATTAAGAATGTTAAAATCTATAATCTATATTTCTTTTTTCCTTCAGTGAATTATCATATTTCATAAATACAAGCTATCATAGTCTGAATAAATCCGGTCCTAAAATTAACAATTCTGCCAAATTACTTAACAGTTCTGCATATGTCCAAAAACCCTGTCAAGTTGGTAAGTGAAAGGACCATTTTCTGATTGATCTTGATTTAAAAATCAGTCTTCAAGAAATGGAAACCTACTGTATTTTCCTTCCCATTACACATCTCGGGTAGTCTCCTATTCTTTTATTGAAGTAATGTAATTAAATAATGTGGATATGATTACTTGACTTACTTTACAAGCATAGGTCATCTCTAATACTTTGATGTGATTATGAAGCCCTGTATCTTCAAAGGGACAAAACAATAAAAAAATACAATATGCAAAGCCAATTATTTCCTGTAATCTCTCCATTTTCTTAACATAAGGGCTTTTCACAAAGCACATTAAAAGTAAACTACATCTACTAATGTGCTACACAAAATTATTAAAGGAATGACATGAAAATACACATTGCTAATGTTATACTGCAGGTCTCTTCAATTGACTTGAGAATATAAATATGTGCATAAGAACCAGACTGACCATGATATATATGATTTCAATTTTAAAATATTATTGATCTTCAAAGAATGAATAAGATCTTTTACTTCCATTGAATAGTGAAATACTCATAGTGCCGCTATTTCAAATGCACTTGGCCCAGCAATTTTAAAACTTCAATTTTATTTGAAGGTTGAGTATTATATTATAATACATACACAGACACATGTTGAACTGCAGTCCTACTTTAAAAAGAATATTTACAATGTTTATAGATTATCTGAATGCCTTTGCTTTTTGTTGATGCTGGCTTTGTTTTCTTCTTCTGGTAATTAAAAAAAAGCCCGCAAACTAAATGTGGAAATCTTAGCATGTTTTTGAGCCCGATTCCTGTAATTATCCACAGGTCTCAAATGAAAATCTATCCCTAAACCATTCTCATTTTATTAAATCCAAATTTCTAGGAAATTTCACAGACAGTAGAGTAAATGGTAGGAATTAATCTGTATTTCCTTGCACAATTTCAAAAAGAAATCCACAAAAACAAACAAACAAAAAAACCCACCAACAACTTAAAGAAAGCTCAACCTATTCCTTAGTCTCTCATCTTCCAGAACAATATCCAAAGCATTCTCACTATATTTTCCTCTCCATTGGCAATTCAGGATGCAATTCCCAAAGTTCTGTGTCACTCCTAGAAGTCTTAGTCGCCTTCAAGTCTGTTCTTGGTGATTACCAAGACAACAGGTCACAATAATGAATGAAAGATCTGACCCAGAGTCAATTCACTCAGTCACCAATTTATATTGGAATGACAAGTTAGGTATATGCCTGGAATTCCTCATCAGAATGTATAATCTTAATAAGCTTTGTCACCTGTACTATCTCAGTCCTTTTCCTAGACAAGATGCCCTCTGCTCAGTTTTATAAGAACTGATATTATTAGCTGGTTTAGCTTACTTAGTATCATCACTCCCTTAGAAAGGCTGCATATCTCTTCATAGCAGATGTTTTATACACTCATTCCACAAAATGTCAGATTTACTTTTTTTTTTTTAAAAGTTGATTCTTTTCTCAGGAATAAAATGTGAGAATGACTTAGCAGAGCTGATTTGAGTCAGGAAAAACATCCTCATTCAGAGCAAGAGCAGAGTTTGGGACGTTCCTAGAGGAGACAATGATAGGCTTCCAGCCCTTTTGTTTCCTGTGACATTTCCTTTCTTATCCTCAAGGTCCATTAATTCTAAAACACGGCTAGAGTCTTGGCAGTTACTTAAGACAGCAGGTTACATAGGTAGTTCTCCAAATTGTCTTCAGTATTATGGTTAGATAATTCGGATTCTATCTAGACTTCCATTTTCTTGAGTAGATGATTTTGAACTACTACTATGTTGATTTTGGTAACTACCATCCACAGACAGCTGAGCTGCGCCAGAAAGTGACATGAGGGACCAGTCCCATCCAACTGGGATCAAGGAAGAAAACAGAACTGCAGCCTGAGTGCTTAAAGGATAATTTGAAATTTCCACTGACAGTTCTCCTGAGAGACTGAACATTCTCTCAGGTCTTCTGCTTTCTTGCTCTAGATTTCTTCAGAGATAAATAAATTTGCCAAGCCATTTTAGTTAGACAAGGAACTAAGTAAATAAGCTACAATTACTATCTTTTAATGAAATCTCACAGAAATATACTGAAGACCAGCTATGTCATGTGCTTTCTTCTAAAATTCAGAGATACTGAGATTTGATCTTGTTTTTAGTTAAATAGGCATGCAACATTTCATGAAACAGTTGCTACATGCTGTTATAATTCAGAAAATGCAAAGAGGTCTACAACTGTGATATTTACCCTTATGCACATTTCTTTCATTTTCATCCTTTAGATTTTATCTTAAACTTACTGAATTTTTCCACTAGCAATAGATTCTTTGCAAATTCATCTGGAGATCCCACAGTATCACAGACAGGCTGCTGAACTCTAACCTATGTGTTATTCTTTCCCTTTTCTTAGTGCTCTAGAAATAGGAAATTATAGAATGTCTCTGCGTAAAACATCAAGGCTAGGCAGGCACTGAAAGATACACAAAAAAAAAATCTCAATCACACACACAGAAACCCATAAGTTTTGCCTGAAGTAAAGGAAACATTACTGTTTTTGGTTTATATTTTTAATACGTATTGAAGTTTGCAGAAGTTTATAATGCAATGAAATGTAATTCACAGACACAAAACCATCCTGAAAAAACATTTTTAAACTTATTCATACCATGTAAAAACCAGAAAAAATATGCTAAAAAAAAGCTAACAACCGAAAGAGCATTTTACACCAGACTAGCTAACCTTTCTCCTCTAGAAGCTTCAAAAAACCAACAAAATCAGTTTTCAAGAAAGAGAAAAGGAAAACAGGATACACTTGTTCGCATATTACTTAAGTAATTAAGTAAAATTAAGTAATTAAGTAAAATTTAAGTAAAAAAACCTTAAATAATCTGTTAAAGGAAATAGGATTATTATAATTGATTGAAATAGAGGATATTTTAATTTCTAAATCTACAGATACAAAGCGCAACTATTACTCCTGCATTACACAGATAACATGAAGAGGATACAAAGGCCAGAGAATCTGGAAATATGTCTTCCTATTCAGATATATGTAAATTCCTCCTGTCTTCAAGCCATGTTTTCCTTTAGCCATCACTTGAGTTATCCAGTGATCTGGTCACTAAACACAGTAACACATTTGTTCAAAAGGGCTCCCTTGTTTCTGCATGCCACACAAGTTCCCTGAACTTACAAAGGATGTTCCTATAATGGACCACCTCTCCCACCTTTCCCCACCAAGCCATGCTGTACTAGCAAGGAGAAAAAAAAAATTCCCAACAGATGATGAACTGAAGACAATATGCATCAGAAACAGTGGCCCTGAAGTACAAACCATCAACAGCTCCAACAAAACTGAGCTGAGGGCGCATAAGGCCACACCACTAGAGCAGAAAGATCAAAGCCTAAGCCAACTGCAGCCTGGCTTCTCAGTATACCCCTGAATCATGAAAATGATATATCTTATTTAACACATTATATTGATTTTTGTTAATATCCATCAGCAATGCCCACGTGATCTTGGTTGTCAAAACCTGTAAACATAGCATCTGTACATACAGAACAAAAATCTGATAAAAAATTAGAAATAAAACAATGTTTAAAGAAGAGATGAAAAACAAATAACTCCTCTATATTTGGGTTTATTTCAATAGGTTTAGCTAAATCTGGCCACCAGTTTAACCTTTATCTGCATCAGAATCAACAGCAACAAAATATAAGAAAAACAGAATAAAGGTAAAGCCTTATTCTCTCCTTGTGATGCCAAGGAGAAATTCTCTTCAAAATCACATTTGTATAAGTAGTGATATTCCTTCTGTAGTATCTTCAAAATATTTCTGTAACTCAGACATTTTAACTTATATTTTAGTACTTTAAAGGCTACACATTTAGGAGCAATTAACACAATTTAAAATTAAAAAATCAATTACGCTACATTACTTTGTGATAACTTCCTTAATTTTTTAAATTGCAAATAATGCTCTGAGGTTCTGTACCATGCAATAATATATTTACTATTTCCGAAATAACTGCTCAATACTTCATTCATTTTTGCATCTTAACGTGTCGGTTTTGTTCCTAAATGAATTAAGGTTGCAAAAGGAAATTAAACAAAGTAGTATTATCCTTTCTCTGATCATGAAGATTTTAAACAATATTAGTCTCACACATAGCAAATTACTGCTTGTTAACTACTGTTGCCAACTCTTAGGGTACGTCTGCCTTACTATATCAGTTTGACCCAGCTTCTAGTGCTTAATGGTCCTCTAGGCTAAAAGCGAAAGCTGATCCATCAGGCTTACATTAGCATAGAATAACACTCAATGCTTATTGATGTGCATGCAGTGTAACTACCACCCCCGGCACCTAGCTCAGTCCATTATTTTCATTTTATCTCAAGTCATTTGTATGGTTGTCTGCCCCAGTTAAAGCTATGGCAAGACTGGTACTTAAATGAATTTGTGAGAAAGGAGACAAATGCCCCCTGAACTTCAAGCACTTTTCTCTCCTGACTTGCTAACATAAAATATACTGGGACTGTTAGGTCCACTTAGCAAGAATATCTAGAATGGCCTTAAGTAGGAAAAAAACCAACACTTATGACTCTGACAGCTAAAAAGACCTCATATAAAATGGTGGGGATGGTGGAGACCAGGCTGTTATTGTTTTAGATGTTATTTTTTTGTAGTGCGATTTTTTAAAAATACTGTTTTGATTCTGCTCAGGACTCTCTAAGGAAAAAAACTTCAGCTTTGTAATATTTCTATTTCACCAGGTTTAAGCATCCTATTTTTTTCAAATATTATGCATTTAGGTTAAAATGCTGTGTTTTAGCTCATCATGGAATCATCACATTGCAACAGAGGGGAAAAAAAAAACTTGAAACAATGGAACCATTGTACAACAATCTTAACTGAAAGTCTTCTGAAATAAAGAAAACTAATAGAAACTTTCTGAGCAAAGCAAAATACTTTTTGTTGCAAAACAATCAGTAAATATTCATTGCATTTTTGTTGCAACATTTATAACGCTGTTGTATAAATGACAACTAGAATCTGAAGTGATACTTCAGGTTATTTCACAAAATGTGGATCAATAATTGTGTCAATATTTGCATTTTCTGATAAACTTACAGGTGAGCATATGAGAAAGCACAAAGAGCAAATGTTAAGATAAATACTGTGTTCTTTCGAGCACAGAATTTAAACTTTTTGTCACAAAAGCATTAAGCTGTCCCTCTTTCTGCATAGGGAAGCTTAGCAATTCAAGAGAAATACCTTGGTCAACCAGCAGTGTCAGTCATTTTATAGTGTCAGATTGACCACAAGAGCCTGACCCCTTCCCACTTCCACCAAAGAAATGCATTTATATCCAAACTTGTTCTATGTATCTAAGTGCCCGTTACAAATATGTGCCTAATTTATTTTTAAGAGGAATCAGCCTGGAAAAAAAAATTGTCATACGCTGTGATGAAAAAAATTATCAGAAAACAACCCACATAATAACATCCCAGCCTTTCTCTGCTCCCATTCCAGGAGTATTCTCCCCAATCCAATATCAGCGAATAGCAGAAGTTACCCAAAAGCCCAGCTGATATCCAGTTAATATCTTGCTATTTCTTATTAAAATGAAACAGAGATTATATACTTAATTTCATCAGAAAAGATAAGTGATGGCAAATGGCAAAAGGCTTTAAAAATGTATTACAAGAACATTTGTGTTAAGAAAAAGATATCACCTTCCTTTTTTGCAGTGCTTCAGCACTAGAGGGAAACCAGTGGAGCTGGCTGGTCTCCAACCAGAGTGATTCTCCTTTTACTCCTGCCAGACTCCAGGACACATATGGAAGAAGGAGGTTTGTCAATACTCATTCCTTCTCTCGGGTATTCAGAGGAGAAATATGAGAACTGTATCTTCTGCTTTCAGTTTGAAATCTCATCCGCTGTGAGCAGCTCTAAGTGTCTTTATCACCTTAAGAAGATTTAAGAAGTTTTTCCTAACTTATCTCCAGATAAAGAACATGGAAAAACAAAAGCAGTAGTGCCTTATATGGCCTTTTGAAGGGCTCCCTCACTTCACTCTTCTGGGTAAAATTAATATTTACATACACAGTCAGAGTAACTAAAATAACTATTCCTCTGAATTTTACAGTATTTCAAGACATGCAAACTGCTTAAAAAATGCTTCAGGAATGCTGTTGATCATGGATAAGTAAAAGGAAAGTTGCAACACAATGAAAGGGAGAAAAGAACTGAACTATACCAGATCAAACATACATCTGTAAGTGCTCCTCGGGGCAAAACTCCATTGTAGCTATGCATACAAAATACTACGTGAATAAGGACTTCCCTGAACTAAAAGTGCTTGCTTCAGAATAGTGCACTGTTATGAAGTAGATACAGCCAATCATAGTTCTGTTAATTGCTTTCTTAACAGAAGATTACTTTTGCAGAATAACAACTAAGTTTGCTTACAAACTAGAAAAGTCAAAAGAAGTGGTAAAATTACTTTTCACTAGATTGGGGAAAGTAAAGTATAAGGTAGATTGACAAAAGCCCTTCTCCAGCACTGTTTGTTGAACTATTAAGCAGTGCTGGTATTTGCTCTTTAGAGAGGAACAAAAAGCAGGTCATGTGCCCATCATAATATGGACTTGTGCTATGATTACAGTAGATGCTGAAAAGAATGATTGAGATGCTGTTTCACAAGAGCAGACATAAGTGCAGTATTACTTTTTGAAGAGTAAAAGCATAGGTTCCACTTGAAAAATGCAGAGATCACAAGAAAGAGGAAATATGTTCCAAAATTTTTTCACACTTGATAGCTTAGGAGATATTACATCTCCAACATAATTAATTTAGGAGCTTTTGTTTCTCATTCTTTACTCACATGTCCACAGCTTTAGATCATTCTCTTCCCACATTAATGCTTGAGTAAATTACTACTCAGCTATTCACATACTGAAATGGAGTCTATGAGAACATCAATACTAGGCATGGGAGCGTGGAATGGAAGAGAAAGGCCACTGAATCAAAGCAATGCCTACTACAGAATACAGAATTCCATGGTTGTTCTGATCACAGCCTCTTACAGTGACACTGCATTATTACACATTATCTCAGATGAGTGGCTAGAACTGAGATCTAGTCTAGTTCAATGTTTTTAGTCATCAACACTAACTTTGCTGCTCAGCCCTGTGAAAACACCTGTCTTGCTCTAGGAGGCAACCACAACATCCATTCCTCAATCTTAGTCAGTCTTTGTTGACTGGATTGGATATACTTCCTTAAACTATACTAATATTATCTTCAAAAAAATCTTTCAGTTAGGGTTATTTAAGCACATGCTTTAGAAATCTACTACACTGGGAGCCATAGTGGGTGAAATATTTCACTAGGTCACCTCTACATACTAAATAAGCTATAACTATCAAGATCACAACCTATCCAGTTCTCCAGTAAAAAGGGTTCGCGTGATTAACGTGTACACAAGTATTTTCTTTATGCTGCCCCTGGAACTCTGATGAAACAAAGAATCATTCTAAGATTGAGGTTCAGTGAATCATCTCTTCAGTTGTGTACTGAAATACTGCAGCACTTCTGAATCTCTAAAAGTAATATGATTCCAAGGTAGCCTATCTTCTCCTGTGTAAACACTGTATACTCATATCTTTGAATGGAAAAGGAGGAGTATGTGTTGCGTTCCACTAAGCACAACAGACAAATGCAGAAAGTCAACAGTCTTACAGCTAACTATTCTTTTGAAAGATTTCTTCAGGGAGGTTGCAATTTGTTTTTTAATCCCCACACTTCAATTGAGGTTATCAACAAGGGTGCCAATTAGTACACTCTGTAGTACTCTACATGATGTAGAACCCTAACTCACAGAGAACAACAGGGAAACACATTGCAAATATGCCCTTCACTTTTTTTTTTCCCCCAAGCACTAGCATGAAGATTTCATTATATTATGGGGTCAGAGATGTCTGATATGAATAAGAAAAATGAGTAGGAGCTCTAGCGACACAACTAAGGAGGAAATATTAGTACATTTATTTCTTTATTACCATCATTTCTACATAGTGATTCCCTTTGGTCAGCCAACCTGAACATAGAAATCAGTGAAAAATTAAAATCTGCCCTTCTTTGAATTTTCAGATACTTCAAAACATTTAAAAACAAATTTCTATTAAAAAAAAAGACCACAAACTAGCCGAAGTTTATTGAGCATTTCATAGTAGGATAATTTAAATGCAGTTCTATTAAATCATTCCCACATGCCACCTTAACTATTATACACCTTTGTAACACTCTGCTCTTTCTTCCTGAGCCCTGTGGGAACTGATAAACTCTAACTCTTCAGAATCAGTTTTCTGGCTGTATTGCGACCTCTTCTCACCAAGCATTCCTCAGCATTCTTTTCCAACAAACCACGTGGGGTTTTCTTATGGAAAATAAGGTTGGACTAATGAACAGTCTTATGCAGGTTTGTTACAGCAGAGTGAAAACACTATGAGATCAGCAAAATTGCGTATGCAAAACATACCCACACCTTTCAGAAACAACTTACATGAAAGAATTGTGTGGTGTCTTGAAAAATCATTGGGACAGCTGAATCTTGATATTACAGCTTACCCTTATGTAAATATTACAAAGCTATTCAAAATAAGAATAGACTGAAAGTATTCTGAATGATAATTCACAAAAGTAAGTTTTGACAATACCTATTACTGTTATTATTGCAATGATAATTCATAAAAATAAGTAATGACAATAATAATCCATAAATTAAAACCCTGTTTTCATTTCTGAATCCATGTTTGGTTAAACATATTTTGCCATTTATACAGCTAGGCACCAAAGTACTTGCTTATACACAAAGCATTAATGGACTTGAATCAGGTATGTCATATATAATGTCATATATAATCCTACAAAGACATAGTCACACCATTTATATAGAAAAGCCTCTTAAATAATAATAATGTGAAAAACATGAAAAACACAAGACTCAATCATAAGAACACAGTATAAAGCATGTTCTCCAGGTTTCAGTAGCAGACCTTAAGGAGAAACAGAAAGATGGAAAAAATGGTCATAGCATACAGCAAGAATTCTTTCAGACTGAGGATAGATTTAGGAAAGGGATTATTGCAGAAGTATTGGATGTAATGTGGGATGTAAAAAGGAAAGCGTTAAGGTACAAGAATTGGAACAAGAGATTACTGGGAAGAGAGAAATAGATTTAATAATCGAAAGCAAAAGTCAGCAGAAATAGAAGTCATTCTATTCACCTTGCCTGAAGTAGCTGAAGAGGATTCATAAATCTGTTCACTGGAGGAATTTTGGAAAACATACAAGATGTGCTAATTTTTGGAACAAGTGGTTAGAATCAGAGGTTTTTTTTTTGTTTTTTTGTTTTTTTGTTTTTTAATCTAAAACAGGGATGCTTTAAATCTCTGAATTTGGGATCACGTATTTTTAACTAAAATATTCTAGGTAAGGGCATTTTTCTCTCTCTCACTGTAATCAGAGAACACAGAAAAGAAACACAACATTAAACAAGAATATGAGTGAGGTGCCATGATAAGGTGGATGATGGGCATAGCAAGAAGGTGGAAGAGAAAAAATGGTTGGAAACGTGAAGTTAATCAAATGGTGATATGGCATTCAGCCCAGTGGGGTTTGAGTATCCCTGCAGTGAAAAAAGGAAGAGTCTGGCCATTGTCACTAGAAGTTGCCAAGAAATGCATCACAGCACCTCTGGATCTCATCAATCCAGCAGGAAAAAAAGCTAGTCACTGCAAAGGGACTGATCTCCTTCCTGCACTATGGCAAACTCACTAATGATCCCAAGACATATCATTTATTATCTCAACAGAGAAGAGTCTGAAAGAAATGGGCTTTAAATTTGTGTCTATTTCCATAGAGAAATCCAAGGATGGTAGAGCAGGGTATCTACTTCCTTTTCTCAAGCACAAAAATTTGGATTGGGGATGGAATGCCTGTGAAATCACTGCTCAGATTTCTTCATTCATCCACCAGAGTTGGCTTTACTGTAAGGTTATTTAAGAAAGCCCTGAGCAAACAACTCTACACACATACTCAGAGAAACCAGGATCTTATTCACGTGCCAGTGCAGTAGCTGACTGAGATAAGGAAAATGATAGATGGGAGACAGGCCTGAATTTATAGATTCTACCACCAGTAGCTGGTTTGACAGCTACTTACTCTATCCCTTCTCTTAGTTTGCTATTGACTCACACTTAAATCCCTCCTGATGGGCTTACAGAGTTTTCACTTACTAAACTAAAAGCAAAGAATTCTGATTATGAATTCAATTCCAGCATATTCATTTCCTTAGGATTTCAGTTTATTTTTATTAATCATTAACTTCTAACTTCTGAAAGTGAGTCTTTTACATAAACTGGAGTGTGGGCTTGGGATTTGACAAAATTCAGCTTTACTTCAAGCAGTTTAAAAGTGTTTAGTAAAACTGAAACAAAAAATGCTTGCTCCATAAAGTCCATGATAGAAATTTCTTTAAACCAAACTGAAATCTGCTCTCTATACTGAAGACGACAAAAATTATGCCACTAGCTGAATTTCATTGCCAAGCTGTCAACTTGAATTTCTTCTGTTTAAAAATAGCTGTTCATTACATTCTGTAATGGGCTGTCAAAGCACTACAGCACTGAACCTATATCATATACAGAAGCAATTGGGCAATGTGCATTATTATGTTTAGATTACTAGCATTTTTACAAGACCCCTGGGCTAATTTTAAATGAGATGGTTGACTTGAACTAAATCAAAACCAATTTTATTTTACTTTAAAGCTACTACATATTTTCCATTAGTGCCTGACTAATTCTGATCTTAATGGAAGTAAAACAAAAGAACGTGAACATATAGTAGTAACTTTGTTTTTGCTTTCACAGATATATTTACTCTAAACACAACATATGAATGATAAAAAAAATACTCTATTTGCCAAATTAAATAATATTCCCAGTGGTATGAATTGGTATTGTTGCTCCTATGAATACATAGCAGGTTGTTAGCAAAAAAAAAAAAAAAAAAATCATGCCTGAAGCATATAAGCAGTAATATTTTATCAGTGAAATAATTAGAGATGCTTTTAAACTAACAGATGCATAACCTGTCTTAATAGCTCATGATATAATTTGGCATAATACTAAAAAAAAAAAAGCAAAAAACAAAACAAAATGATAAAAAGGAATCTAGAAACCACAGTTCAAACATCCTTACACAGCAGGATGTCATAAACCTAAAGGCATGCCAGAATGGCTTACAGCTATGAAAGAAATATAGAAATAAAACCAAGATCTAATGACTTGCAAATAAAAATAATGAATTCTATGACTAGTTCACTGACTTCTTTATTTTCATTAACAGAGCCACACAATCAAGGAAAATATGTGTAAAAAGCCCAACATCATCTTTATCTGGAGGAAAGCAAGTTATTTTTCTAGATTAGAAACACAGGAATATCACTGACAACTCCATTAGGTAGCAACATTGGACTTTACGATTTCTCAGTGTTCAGAGTCTATAGGTCAACTGCAAAACATTTGTTAAGTGATGAAGTTTGTAAAGTACAGTTACAGCATTAAAGAAAAAATATCATATATTATTTATGACTATATATATAAAGAAAATTATACAAATAAAAGACTGTAGATTTCCATCAACGAGAAAATTCAAAGTAAAAAGTAATTCATATGTAGTCATCAAGTGTCCACAAAAGAAGGGCTACGGAAAAACAATATAATCCTTTGGATAAAACTAGCTAATAACAGAATTTTTAGTTAACAATAGAGAGACTTTCAGCCCAAGGTCAGTACCCTACAGAAACCCTACCCAGTTGCACAGTTTCTCAAGTACAGACGTCAGTATATCCACAATCCTACACCTAAATACCACAGTGTCAGTAAAAAGATCTTCACATCTATTGTAGTAAGGTGACTTTTGGATAGCAGTCAGCCCTAATTTTCACTTTTTTCCTCCCCTTATTAAACTAACATAAAATGTTAATGGCCTTAAATTTTATTTGTGTGTTTGGTTACACGCTCTTCTGCACAACCACTGGCAGCATTTCTTTTGGTGCCAGCTCTCTGAATGAAAAAGAAATATTAAGTACATGTTTTTTTTTCCTCCAAATACAGATTTGTAACAAAGATAGATCTACGGTGTGAAATGTAGAACAAAATCCTCTTTCTATATAGATAAAGTATATATGAAGTATATATGTCTAGAATCCACAATTTTATAGAAAGTATAATACTAGAATTCTCATCTGGCTTAATATAACAATTGTATGACAGCAAATAGTGCTTTAGTATGTGATGGTATTTTATCATTTGAGATTCTTAAAGTATTTAAGGTCAAACGCTCACCAAGAGCTCCATACTAAAACATAGCACAGCATATCATAACACCTCCAAAAAGGCAGTTTTGTTCTGCTGTGTAGAAAAACACCATTTAGGTAGGCTATCAGGGTATCAAGGACCTCTAATCTTTGATATCATACAAGCTCCTCAGATGTGAATTAAGATGGAAATTAACAACAAAAACCTTTATGACCCTGTTAAATCACTATGCCAAGTAGAGAATGGAAGCTGTAAAAATCTAAAAGTTTATAAAATAATACAGAAAGTTAGGATTAAAAAAAAAAAATCTAGTGTTACAGACAATAACAGGGCTTCTTTGTGCTTCTTTGATATATCTTTTCCAGTGATTTTTGCAAAAAGCAGTAATCAAGGAAAACAACCTCCACCCTCAAACAAACAAAAAAATCCCTTCTCCCAAGTAATCTGCAGTTTATGAAAGTAAATGATGTCTAATGCTGTCAAATTGTAGAGTATAACCACTCTTGAGTAACTGATAAGGAAAGGGATTTCTGATGGATTAGCTAGGTATGCTGTGCCTTGATAGAAAGAAAAGATAACATGATAGATTACATAATGTGGGCACAATGCCGACTGAGAAGATTTACTAAGAACAAAGTAATACAGAATATTTGCAAGACAACACGTCAGTTCTCCTTTTTAACATTTAAAAGTATGCTGCATGCGATTCTACCTTATATTAAAGGTTTTATCTTAATTTTAGCACTGTCAGCAATAAGATAATACTCTCAACACCTTTTTCTTTCCCAGTATACCCTGGAGATAGACCTCATTCATGCAGACCTCTCAGGCTCCGAGATGCAACCACCTGCTTGCTGTAACATTTACTATGATAATATATAACTCTTTCCAAAACACCAGCATATGTTCAGCGGGGAATTCTTTTCACAACTGAAAATGCTGTGAACACATCTATCAGTGTACTCAGTGAAACAATACAGACAGCTTTGGAAACTGATACTGAGATATTTCAAATGACAACCAACGATAGTATAGAAACACCAACCGTGGAAGAGAAAGACCACAGGCATGTGCGCGCACACTAAGAAAAAACCTAAACATCCAAACTTCCCCCGTCCCCCCCCATACTTTAAATACAAATAGGAGTTAGAAACTGATCCACTGTGAGCACCAAAAGAAAAATAAATGGAAAATGGAAAAAGAAAGAGGAAGGAATTGACGTCTAAAGACATCTCATAATCTGAAATTTAAGTTCCTCAAGCACAGCAAATACAAGCACAATTATTCTTGCTCTCAGCCCTATCACACCGCTCTACTTACCCCATCTCTTACTATGAGATTCCTCTCTTTTTTTGGCTCAATGAACTCTGAGTATTGATCTTATTCAAAATATTTTTGCTTCTTCATCTATAACTAGTTTCCAGTCTTTTCCAAACTATAGAAATAGCATCTACCAAGATGTCATTAACTCCCTGGTGCTTACATTTAAATGATTTTTTCTTCTTTCTCTCTCTAGACTTTAGTACCACAGGCATCTTTTCTCTGTCTCTGTGTTCATAAGACCCTCTTAAAAAACAATGTAAGACTCTTTTACCCATAATGAAGTATTCCTCACTCCTTATGAAGTGATTAGGTTCTTTTTCCATACATTTCCATACATTCCTCCACCTTCTCTTTGTCAACATTCTTTGAAGTCTCACAATTTCTGTCTCAATACCTTCATCTGCAAACAGATATGTACTTCTCTGTTAGCAAACTCTAAGCTCTCTCCATCTTCACAGTCCTACTTTGTCACCGACATAGCCTCCCCCATACTGGCTAGCACACTGTCATAAATGAAAAAAGCTTTCTGTGCATTTTTCCTGTGCTCTCTTAAACTTGATAAACACGTTACTCAGTTGCTACAAAACACAATCTCAATGTCAAATTTGCAGTCCTGACACTGTTTTTCACTCATCATCCAGTACTTCTAAAATTCTACCATCCAACTTTGTATCTTACACTTCCCTCAATTTCACTTACATGCTGTTTTTATTGCTAATTCTATTAGCACTGGTTTTCTTCTTGTCTGACTACAGATACTGTGATGCTCAGTGGTCCTTCAAAGATGTGAAAAGTAGATCCATCTATCTTATCATAACCATGCAAAAAAAAAGTCATGCACCTTACTGATGCTCGTTTTGTTGTGCATGAAGAGTGGTAGCAACACTACAAATCCGGAAACTAAAATGGATTATAATACACAACAGCATACATAAAAAATACTGACATTTATTCAAATAGGAGTTGAATAGTTAAGAAAAAGGAAGAGGTTGTGAGTCATTACTGTCCCAATTTTGCAAGCTGGCATTATGTTAAATTATTCCGTATATATTAAGGATGATACTTAAGCATTAGTGTTTTAATATGTTCTCAAAATGAGAAACAAGCATCACAAAAGCCAAAATCCACTATTTTTCTTGATGCAATTGCACTTTGGTTCTGTTCAGAAACAGCACTATTTTCAAATATTATTGGTAGAAACTATAAATCTGATTTGATTACTTAATTTTTGTACTGATATTCTCCAAACAAGGCAGCTGCTGAGACTATATGAGGACAAAGTACAATGAAGCGAATTCACATAAGGACATCCTGTTTATTACAGTTACATGAGATTGCCACAATGTTTATCTGCATTTTAATTACAATATTGCTTCCTTTAATACACATTGCAAGGGTACAAACTAATTCCATATTTGATTCTAACTGATTGTTTCCTGTTAATCTCAGAAGGAGAATTGCCAAGAACAGTCAAGGTCTATATTTGCTAAACAATTGTAAAATCTGCTTCCATAACTTTCTGAAATTAAACTTAGATCCTGCAGATCAGGAGTTCCCTTGAACAGCATGAAGCCCTACACGTACCTGCAGAATGGGAATACATTTTCATATAGATGTTTTAATGAATGCTAAGTACATGAATTTTCCAGAGTTTTAAGGCTGTGTACAAGCCCATCACTCTGTCCTGCATCTTGTTCAATCCCACACAGGTCGGAATGTCAGTGATTATTTCCTTCTACTCTCCAAAACAAGAGTTATGTAGGAATGTCACAGTGGGCCAGTTCCCTTCAACAAATTGTGTTATTTGCATTAGAAGATGGAATCAAGTTTCTTTTTCTCTCTCTAAAATAAATTTTACAAATACTTTCTGCAAATCGCTACAGTAGAGAAATAGCTTACTTCAAGAATTAATGATACAACATTGTCTTATGACTTTCAGTCAACAGACTCAAGGAATGCACACATACACACAACTTTACATACATGTGTATATATGTACAGACATAGAAGCGCTTAAGAATTAAATCATAAGTGCTTCTACGAGTTCAGGTTAAAAAAAATTGTTTTTAAACAAGAGTCATCACTATTAAATGCTAAAGTTAAAGTTGATTTTTAACTATTTAATTACATTATGAAAGAAAATATATTCTCATCAAAGGCTTAACAATAATAAAAACATATTGACTTTTCCTTTCCCCTCCAAAAAAAGGGAATTTGAGCTACTGTAGCATTCGTTAATTGACTGCAAATTTTAAAAGACCTCTGCTTTGTACTGACAGCAGACAAAGAATGAGTAAACACGTCCCCAGAACAAAAGAAAATTTTTCACATGAGAAGTAATGGTGTACTGCTAGCAGAGAAAGGATATGTGCTAGTTCATTTTTTTAAATAACATTACAGCAATTTTTCAGCATGTCATTTTGCCACATCACATTAAAAATGTTGATTTACCCAACTAATATTATCAGTGCAAACATGGAACGACTAAGAAGAAATCAAAGTAAAATCCAAGAAATATGAAGTTATAATTGGGACATTTTTGACCACCAAAAATATCAGTTCCTTCTCTCTCCTCTCTTTAACATTTCTAGTTTGTTGATGAAGCAACCGTGTTTGGCATAATTAACACTAAGATCTTCAGAACTCAATGACTGAAAATAATTGCTTCTCTCTTTTCTTTCCTGAGCACGCTGAAGCCCAACCTAAAGATTTAGAGCTGACTGGACAAATATAAAGGATGTCAGAAACAGTGACCGCTGACATGCCATTCAAGGCACATGGAAGAGAGTTCAGGCTTGAATGCCTCTAAACTGCTCATTGGTAAGATCAGCTATCAGTGAGACACAGTGTAAGTCAGCACAATTCACTGAGCCTGCTATGACCTTAAAATCATTGCTCCTGGGGCATGTTCATCCACCAATTAGTTTATACGCTCACTGGAAATCCATTGCTCAGTAAATGCACTGGTCTCTCATTCCACGGTGTTGATGAAGTGTGTGTGATGGCTTTCTCTTCACAACTTGACCCCTAAAGCTGACCCATCTGGAACTGAAGTATTCATGCCACTTGAGCACATCCTTGGCTATCACAGAGTTTGATATTTTCTTTAAAAACATCATTACTCACATTTTTTTCCTCTTAGCTAAAACTTCTTTGCAACCAATGAAATACAAATAACGTTTTAGGGGAAAGTTTAGTGCAGTGTGTGTTAACCACTGATATAAATAGTAATTAACAAATACATAAGACGATTTCAATAAAATTGCTATAAAAACTGTAAATACTGTTCTGTTCTGGATACTTATTATGCCCAAGTATTAATTCACCACAGCATGCACCTTTTGGTATATGAACACCATGAAAAAAAAACACCAACAAGCAAAAAAGTCACATGCACGAGCTATAGTTACTGTAACAGCATGGTAAGAGAGCATTCCCTCAGAAGGAATTTAAGGAAAACTAAACCTATTTAAATATTACCTAATTAAAAGTCCCATGTATACTGAATGCATCTCTCTGGAGAATACTACTACTTTTAGTGACAAAATAGAAGAAGATTGAAGTCAAATATTGCATATCCAGGTGTTTGGGGTTCTTTGTTGTTGCTGGTTTCATGTTTTGTTTTATTTGGTTGGTTTTTTAAGAGAAAAACTTAAGATTTTGGTTAATTTTTTCAGGTAAATGAGAAGAGAGAACAGTAAGACTTGGCAAGGAACCCAAGTATAATTTTACTGCAAGAAGAATCTCTGCTGTCAGAGTACAGAGAGTACTGTGAGACTTCACAGAAATTATGCCCCAATTTTAAAGGCATATTAATAAGTAATGACAGATGGATTGGATAGGTGAAGGTTAAGCTACATTTCAGAAGCTAAGTGTAAGCAGAATTCCAGAAACCCACAACAAGTAGATGATCTCTATTCTAGAAAGAAAGCCATAAAAAAAAAAAATAAAAATCAAGAGACGAGAGCGCAAGAAAAATTCTGATTAGAAATAAGATGCTGGTTTTAATTAAATGACTAACTAATTGGATTTTTATGGAGAGACAGTTGGTTATCTGTCCCTGAGCATTTCACCTTTCTAAACACTGCATGCCAATTCATAAAAAAAATGTTTTGTTTTTAATAAAGGCATTATTAAATGCTCAAACTTTCAATCAAATTACTGCAGCACAGTCACCTAACATCACGTGAGTCAAAGTAACTCAGTCTGTTGAGATTAAGTAACTAAGCCTGTTAAGGCAAAGTTAAAGAAAAAATTATCTGACCATAATATCAGAGGTTATCATGGGTTTGAAACTTAAATTGAATTTTCTGACTTCCATATAAGTGAGAATAGCTGATCATAATAGTCCTCAATACTTCAGGTGAAATGTTGATCCAGTGCAGACAACAAGGATCTTGCTACGAATTTAAGTCAGCCTTTCAAGTCTTCAGTATATGACAAACTGAATATCTGTAATGGTAGTCCTTCACAAACTAGCAATATTATGTTAAACCAAGTTTTGTAATCCCTTTATAGCCACTTCTTAAATTTACAGCCGAAGACTGTTTGCTTTGCCTTGTATCTCTTATGAATACTGTAAGTAATAAATAGTAATACATTAAAAAAAAATCTGAATTTTTAATATAAAACTTTTCAATTTTCTTTTTCTTTGAGGAAAAACATTCCATATGCTTTTCTATGGAAGGAAGCCATTGAAATCCCCTCAAATAGCTTTCTAACTAAAACCTAGGATTATAATAATGTTCAAAGGAATTACTTATGCGTACTTATTCATGAGATGTAATTCTTATGTCACCTTATCACAGTAGATATGAAGGGTAAGATACCTGATCTCTAGGAGAAGACAAAACAGAAAATAACAGAATGCTATAATATAGCACAAACTCACTGTTGTGAATTAATAACAGCTGCAGTGAGTTGGCAGCTCTGGTAGTTAGCACTACCAGAAAGAGAAGTTCCATCCTTTTCTTCACCCTCTACACCTTTGGATATGCAGTTCCACAAGGCACATGCTCTGTTAAAGCAGGATAGTGTTAGGCATTTCCTTTAGATAATGTATTGAATTTGCAGAAAGCTGCATGGTTTTCTACTGTGTTAGTAAAATTCATCAATGCATGGAAGAACATCTATGAAATCGCACAAGTTGCTGTGTTGGTGAAAACAAGAGAAAAGGGGTACTCAGAGAAGAGATACACAACCTTCTCTGGGTAGCCTGTGTCAGTGTCTCCCTACCTTCTGAGAAAAGAATTTCCTCCCAGCACCTAACCTAAGTCTTCCCCTCCATTAGCATAAAACAGCTCCCACTTGTCCTCTTACTACCAAACCATCTAAAAAAATTTTCTCTAATAAACAAAAACCAATCACACAGAATTCATTTGCTTTCTAAAACAGCAACAGTTTCAACAAAGGATATATAACTGAAGCATAAGGATACATCCAAAGAAGAAATAATTGTACAATCTGCATCTCAGTCAAATATTTCACATCCAAACTATCTATAATCTGCTTTCCCCCCCCCACAATTAATGGTAGTTTCAAAGGGCTTTGTGGATTTTACTTGAGATAACCACAGCATGTTCTTCTAACAGAGAAGTTCTGTTCTTTCCCTCTTCTGGCATACTTGAGCCTATCCTCTGCAACTGTACAGTGAATTAGACTAGAGAGCTGATCTAGCTGAAAATTAACCCTAATAAATCAAAAAACAGATCAGCCAGATAATCTGGCAGTAGCAGTGAAGTCGCAAAGTTACTATATTTGATACAAAGCTCAAGCCACAGATCAGCTGAGGCTGGAAAATGACCCATATGAAACAACTACAGACTGGAGTTCGGTTACCTGAAGTTTAACATATTATGAAGCAATATGTATTTCTAAACATACACAATAGTACTCAAATCTAGCTTTTAAGTTTTATTTTCATTTCCCAGCTTAAGGCACGTTACTGTTTTCTTACTTCCTTGAGGATTTATAGCTGATTTTCTTACTGAACTACTGCTTTTTGTCTTCCACGGGCATGTGATTTCTTGTCCTTAGTCTGTTGATAGACAATTGCCAAAAGCTGATGCTGGTATACAATTAAGAATCATTTCTCTCAAAATTAGCTTATCCCATTGTTAAAGAACCACACAGCACATATGCTTCATTTCAAGCTTGTGCAAGTTTTATCCTGAAAACTATGTGCTTCATTGTCCCAGAGAAATAGAGCTGTCTTTGGTTGTTATGAACAAGGGCATTCTCAAAAGCACTGACACTTGACCCAGAGAAGATCTCACATTTAACAGGTTGACAAACGGGAAAACAATTTGTGAAAATCAGTGTCAAAATCGCTGGTTTGAAATTCTGACTTATTATAAATATTCAACTAGACTTTTCTCACTGAAAAACAGTTTAAAATTTTCCAAAGATCTTGAAATTTTTCATATTAAAATTGCTTAATTTTTTGCAGTCATTCCTCCAAAGGAAAACAGGAATATTATTTTAGGGGATACTTAAATCACACAACTCAGTTACTGCTGGAAATCATGAGGAAGGAGCTTAAATGATGTATTTTTTAAAAGAGACTTGATGTTCAGTTCACAGCAATGTACTATTTAAATATACATTACATATAGATTGTCAAGATATGAGGGAAATCATATCTTCTTATATACGTATGAATATATATCAAGGTAAGTTTTTGCATCTCCATAAAAAACTCTTCATATTCACCCTCTAGTACAGTAGATATCATCCAGCTTTACACAGTCACAGTTCTTAAATTTACCAATTACTTCAATTCTGACAATATGGAGCTCTGAATAGAAGGATCCAATGGTAGGATATTTCAGAAGATCAACAATTCACTACTCATTCCCTCTTATAAAAGAAAATAACAGTTGAGACAGAGATTCAGACACAGAAGAGAAAGGAAGGCTGAGACTTAGGCCTCTCGAGAATTAGAAGTGAATTTTATTTAGTGCTGGGCAGGAAGTCACTGCTACAATAAATTAAAAGCTTTAATAAGTAGCAAAATTGTTAAGAATAATTTTCCAAATGATAGCTAGGAGTAGATTCATTCTCGATAGGCAATGGATACCCAGAATCAGCACATACTGTCTGGAAATGGAAGTTACTAGACAAACTATGTCCTAGAAACTAATTTCTTTAATTAGACCACTTTACAGAGATGCATAGAAAAGGTTTTGTTTTTTGTAAAAATTCAGAAGCCACAGCACCTAACACGATACAGTTTTAATAGATTTATAATACCAGAAGTAAACACATATTCCCTTTGTAGTTTTATAGAATTATATTGAAGAGCATATATATTTGAATACCAAAATGTCTTTCCAACCATCCAGAAACAGAATGTATCATTCTGATGTTTGTACTATATATCTAGTTACTCTGCATTCAACAAACACATTGCATTATCTTATGTTAGCTTAAACATCTTTTCTTTGTTTTAAACTTGGGTATGCAATTGTACTACACAACTTGCTCAGGTTGGGAAAAAACTTAAAGATCATCAAATCCAACCACAACCTAACCATGCTACTTAAACAACCCTCCACTAAATCATGTTCCTGAGCACCACACCCAAATGTTTTTTTAAACACATCCAGGGATGGTGACTCAGCCACCTCCCTGGGGAGCCTATTTCCAGAGCTAAGAGAAGAACTAAAATGAGAGAAAGAGAAAAATGAGAAAAAGAAAAAAAATAAAATTTAGTTCTAGAAAAACTAAAATGAACTGAAAGCTAGCAAGTTTCATTGCTCACTGTCACAGACAGCCTGCTCTGCATGAGCAACCTTTTATTCTTACCCGACCTTACTGTGAACATAACATCTTCCAAATGTGGTGACTAAATCCCTTAAACCAGGAGAATCACAGAACATCAGAAGTACAGAACTGTTACAGAAATAACAAACAGTAATTTAATGTAAAATCTGCAATTAAATTCTAAAACTGGAGATCTCACACCAGAAAAAATATTACCTGTTCTTCTACAATTCTGCTGATACATGTAATCAGGAAGAGACAGACCTATATGCTTAACCATTTGTCATTGTTTTAAGCATTTCCTTTCATATCTGGTTGATGAGGAAGTATAAAAATATATATATATTTTTCTGTATCAAAGTGTCCCCTGAGTTATAACTATTAACATTGCGCCAATCTTACATGAAGTCTGTTGTAAAACACACCCACAGTACTCATTCAATCTTCCAGTTCAGATTTTAACAGATATTACAAGTTCTGGAGGAACGTTTGGAGTCTTAATGTGTTTCAAAAGTTTCAGTTGCACTTCAAGCTTTAGTAAGCCTTCACATTTTCATTTTTAACAATGAATTCCACGTGATTCTAGATGTAGCCATTAAGAGGGAAAAAACCCTCAGTGTAGCAATACAGCTTGAAGAAGTTCTACAGCACAAGACACTAACAAACAGAAAGAACTGTTGCTAAGCCAAGACCTACTCAAAAGATATTAACAAAAATAAACAAAAATAAACTAGTGGAGGCTTTCTCTGTCCTGATGCAGACCTTTGCACACAGGCCTGCCAGATGAAGCCCTTCTCCCTCCCTACCTGCCTCCCTTCTCCCAGAATGGCCAGCTGTAACTACAGCCTGGGATGAGGCCCACACCTAGACAAAAACAGCTGCTCAGAAGGTCCCACATGATCAGCATGGGTAACCATGCCTCTCAGGACTCTGCTACTGGTGTGAGGAGACACACCAGCCAGCCTCTCAAGAATCAGTTAATGTGACAGAGTACACCATATAAATTCTTTAAACTAAGAATTACATTGCTTATTTACCCAGTCAAATAAAATCTTCAGTGATACCCATGGTCCCAACAGCAATAAAATGAGGAATTATAGCTGCTCCAGATTACTGGATTTACCACCCTGCAGTGACAGAAATAACAGACCTACTTTTCCACACACCCCTGCTTGACATCTCTTTCAATCTCAAAATGAACAATTCTATTCCCTCCAAAAAATGAAGCAGCATTTTTATTCAACAAGATCACTGGAATAACTTTACATTCCCAGTCTTGGTCCTACATATGAGTATTTGCAATTCAAGTAAAAATTGGAGAATAAATCATCATAAGCAACAGTTCAAGCACTGTTCCTGAAATGCTTATTTTGGTAACTGTCTCAAGTAACTCTTCCATTTTCCTTCTTGTTTGTTAATCCCCATATAAACAAAGCAAACACATTCATAAAATTAACATTTTAACAAGTGAGTCATGATAAAATATTCACAAGTTGCTGCTCACATTCATTAAACTGCAAGATAGCAAAGAAAGACATGAGTGCAGCCCAATAATTCGGATGAGCTGACACATCAAGAAAGATAATCATTTAGCACATTTTCCAAAAGATACCTGAGTGATTGGAGAGGGAGAGTCTTGTTTTGTTTATCTGAGCTTTTTGCATGTAGCTCACTAAGAGTTTATCAACTACTTATTTTGCCTACAATATTTGTCATTACTTAATAGTGCTAGCTCTCTGTATAGATACCTATAGATACTTACCTACTACATTATTATTGCAGATTAATTTAATTCCCAAGTGAATTTCTTATGAAATAACACATACAGAAGATGCTGTAAAAGTACTGCATTTTGCAGTAACTTAGTCAAACAAACATGGTCTAAAGATGCCAATTATTGGATAGAAAAGCACCATAGATGTCAAAGAGAAAGAAGTGGGCTTGATTTTTTGCCAGTAGTCAGCTGCAGTGTTAAAAATCATCTTCAAACCAAAGTACAGGTATGTTCTCAAAGCAGCAGTTCAAAAATCAATCCGCAGGTGACAGCTGACTAAAATTAAACACTGTTTGCAATGGTCAACTTAAGATGCTCAAATTAATTGACGGTTCTCTGAATCCTCTGCTTAATAGCGGTATGACTCTAGAACAATCCAGAAAGATAAATAAAACAGATGTACACTTGCTGCTGTCAGTCCTTCTACCATGGAGATGGAGCTGCATTTCCTGCTGCCAACAGAATGGGACAACCATCGAGGCTGCCCCTGACCATGGTGAGAGCACAACAAACACTCTTCAACCAACTGGACAAGTGGAAAACGATTCATACAGAAGAATAGATGGCACTACAAAAAGCTGGAGTAGACGTGAACGTCCCAGAGCCTCAAAACTTTTCCTTTTCACTTAAACACTAAAAGTACAATTTGTTCCATTAATTACTTCATACTCCTATTCACATGCTTTCAGTTTACCCAAAGGCATCTACTTATGCCTTAAAATCTAACACATTTACCTATGCTGAATGGACATTTCCTCCAAAGGCAAAAAAAAGTATAAGATATTTAAATTTATAAATATTCCAATCCAACAATAAAATTTTATTAAGGCCTCACCCTGAGCCAGAATATCCTTTTAATCTACAGTGACACTGTGACATTGAATTATGTACAGTACTGCACCTCCATCAGTGAGAAATATTTAATATCATAATAGTGCTTAAAATATTATAAGCTCTAGTCCTAGTTTTAAAATAGTATAAAAGACAAAATGCAGCAAACTGAAATATTAAATGTCCCCTGAATACATTCTTAAAAGATTAATGCTTCAGAAAACATTTTTAGCTTTAAAAATTTGTAAGTGGCTTCATTAGTGAAACCTCCCCCCCCAAAAAAAAACAAAAAAACAACAACAACAAAAAAAAAAACCACCAAAAAACAGATTTCAACATTTTCATTTTTAAAGGAGATAACATACAGGCATTACTGAATATAAATTTTCTTTCAATGCACAAGTTCTATTTTGTTTCCAGTTCTCACTCTCATCCTACTATGGAGGGAGGAGTGAGCAAATGGCTATGTGGTACTCAGCTGCTTCCTGGTTAAACCACAATAGATCTTGTATTGTAGATACAGATACCATATGATATAGCTACTGTTCCCAACTGCCGTTATCCCCAGACTCAGGTTCAGTAAGCTGGGATTCTAAAGACCATCTATGATCTGCTCAGACAGAAAGCTTACAAATCTTAGCTGTCACATTTTAGTAAGTGTGTCTGATTCTTAGCCCTGCACTTTGTAAGATAATTACAGCGTGCAGATCCCAAAAATCTCATAGTTATCCAGCTACTTCTAAATGCAGTAATATTTCATAGCTAACACAAGGTATTATAGCACACATAAATAGGGCTCTTTTTAAAATAGGCTTCCCATTAGGAAGACAGAAGAATGCAACTTTCTAACGTTTCTGAAAAAACATTAATATCCATTCAGATGCTGAACAACAGAACAATATAGTTTTAACAACAGTGACTGGAAAAAAAAAAACAAAAAACAAAAAAAACCAAAAAACAAGTACAGTAGTAGACCTAGAAGAGTTTCAGGTTTTTTCAATGCATTTACAGAATCGCACACGTTACATAGTTTATACACATGGTGACCTGAAGACATCTGATCAGATGAAAGGCACAGCCAAATTCAGAATTCAGAAAGAAGGGGTGTGCAGCCTTACAGTAGTTAGCACTGCTAGCAGAATACGTCTCGTGGTGACCAACACACTTCAATAATGACAGGATTTAGAACATGCTAAGCTGACTTTAATATATTACACTCATAAAATGCATCAAAGAACAACATCATTCCTAAGCTCTGAATGATTATCAGGGAGCTGCAGTTAAGGATAAGAAGTGCTGCTAAGTTTCACATAATGCTTGCCATTCCAAGTAAGCACTGCTTTTCCATTCTCCTAAAAATGTCATTTAAGGGTTTCAACAGTTCTACTAAACCTAGATTGTAAGTGCCACGCTTGAATCTATTTTTTTGGATGTATGCCCAACAATAAATGATCCACAATGATCTGAGGACAGCACTCTCATCCAAAAACTTAATCAGATTAATGATGTATTTGTTTTATAAAAAAAAATGAATAACATTAAGCTTGAGAATGCCTAATTTACATCTTAAATGATTGAAGGGGACAAAAAAATAGAGATTTTATAAAATTAAGATTACAAAATTGACTATTGTCTTGAAAATCTGCTAGTAAATTGCAGAAATGCATAGTAATGAATAAGTGTTCATTAGCAGTGTTTATGTAAATTCATGAGTTGATGTTGTTCAAAAGACTTAATGATGTTTACATTTACGAAGAATTTATTAAAAGCAATGTTGATATCACAACATAGCAATGGCAGTAACACCAATATTAAATTCAGAACTTTCCAGTTTTTTTGACCCAAAGAATTTAATTAATACTTAAAAAAAATTTTAACATACACTTGAGAATGCTGAAGGGAGAACTGAGAAAGAGGTGTGAAACCAGCAGTGATATCATTTGCATTGGGTTAAGTTTCATATACAATACAAACAGATTGGCCTGACTGAACAAATTAAATTACACAAAACTAACAGATTTTATAGGGTTAAAGAGAAAAAAATATAGTTTAGATTTTTATACATTTCTTATATGTTAGAGATAATCAATGTTTCCTTATCACTCATTATTTCATGAAGCCATTACATTCATTAATCAAATTTCCCACAAGTAGAATAGTTCCCATTAGAAGGGATTAGTTTCAAAGTAAGTTACTTTAGTGTATTATCAGAAAACATGTTTATTACACCAAAGACAGCATTTTTGTTGTCACATTAAAGTAAGCATCACTTCACAACATATACTGGTAGTGTCCAACCATTTCCAAATCTCAGTAGGTTCAACTCAACGTATTTGGGAAACAAGATAAGCAGTGCACAGCACAGGTTGGCACTTGCCATCAGGCACAACAAGTAGTCAAAGTAATCAAACAGTGCCCAATTCCACAGACATCACTCAAGATAATTTCCCTTCTGCTCTTATCATAGAAATACTTCTATTTGGTAAAAGATTTTTGCCTGGACATATAGAGTTCTTGTGATGATGCAAGATGGTCCATAAGTATACACAAGTCAGAACACCTATGGAAACAGCTAAAGACAAAAAGATACATTAGACTACAACTACAGATACAACTACAACCAAATCCAAAGTAACAGGCAGTAGTTTCTGGCAAACTGCTAGGAGAGCAAGTAATTCCATTTCCCTGATAGCAACAGCTTTCCCCATAAGGATTTAAATACTTCATTAGAGGTACTAGAATAAAATGCTTCCATCACCTCCAAATGCAGGACCTCAAAGAGTAGAAAACAATAAAACAAGATTTTCTTGCTATGATGGAGGTAGGAGGGATATTCACAAAAGATCAGGCAAATAAAATAGCACTTCCAATGGCAAATCTTATCTTCAAACCCTGAAGAAGAAAAGAGGATGAAAGTTGAATTTCTCCACAAGATAGGTGGGTGGAAATCTGTGACTTATATGAAGATTTCAACAAACTTGCTTCCCCACTGATGTACAAAACTCAAACTGTTTGGCACGTCTATTGAAAACTCAGGCCTACAACTGAGTAGTATAGGAACAGCAATTGCTGGCAGACTTGTATCAACAGAGCCCAGCAGTTGGCTCTATTTCAGCTCCTATCTAATCCTTATTTTATACAGTGCTCATCACCACAGTATGTGAATTCCCACTAATGTGATGTTATAGCTAAAAGACAAAGCCCACAGCAAAATACTTGTAACTTTGGAAATCTGCAATTAATATTCTAGCACAGACTTAAAGAATAGCAGAGGACGTTGGTACACAGTTATCTATAAGCAAGTTCATGCTAGCTATATTTATGATATAGGCCACGATCCATACATTCTGACCGATATATCAACCACCTGACACAAATGGAACACAAACTTCACCATAGCTTCTACACATAAGAGGAACATTTCTATATGAATGGTGGCTAGTATGTCTGCAAGGCAAAGCTTTTCACAAGAACATAAAACAAATTCCAGGCATCTTCTAACTCAACACTACCTACAATACTGTCTCTGAGACAAGATCAGTTTTACTTTACTTTTTTTTTTTTTAAGTCCTTTTTTAAGAGCTATGAAAAATTAGTCCAATTTTTTATGGGTACCCTTCAACATCAACCTCACAATGGCTTATATCAGCAGCTCAAAAGAAGTCTGAGGGCACATACATGTTCTGTGAAGGGCATAAGGAGAAAAATGTGGTAATTAAGCATTTGTCCCAGTAACAGATGCTTTTCAAACTATTTTCTGTGTACTAGTTTTGTAACATGACCCTGCGAAGCAACTTCCACTAAAATTGGTAGTTAATATAAGATGAACTTAAACAACTTCTGTGTTCACCTCATCCACGGCTAGAAGATATCCTCTACAGCCAAATCCCCTGTAAATGTTGGGAAAACTCATCAGGCTTATTGTACTGGAATAGTGTGCCACATACTGGGCATGAAGGGCAAGGTTCAGTATGAGGAAAAACCTAGGCGGAATACAAAGTCATTAATTGCTGTGTAACAAGCACAGTCTGTTAGGTCCGCCTCTGGAACTGCTGGGAGAAAAGCATTCCTCCCCAAAACTTCAGTCAAAGCAGCCCACAGCATTTCTGCTTACACATTTTTAAGAAAGACTGGCAGTCAATGGGGGAGGAGAAATGAAGGAGACAAGTGGAAGATAAGGGAGACGCATGTCAGGAAGAAGGCCAGAGGAGGTGCACTCCCGAAAGGACAAGTGTCACACTTAAGCCCAATAGCAGTGGACATTCTCTTTAAAGCTATTAAAATTTTAATTGCAAACTGAAAAGAACACATGTGTCATGACAAACAGCAGCAGTACCCATGCTTATCTTTTTGTTAATATGGTCTCTATATGGTTCATTTAGTTATATTTAATAACTGGACTGAAAAGCATTGAACCCAAAACTCAAACCCCAAAGCACTGAACTCATGATGAAAGGCAAGTATCTTGCTTCAATTTGATAACAACATGAAGCATTCAATGAGGATCTACATCCATATTTCTGACTTGAATTTCCAAGAAAAAAAGAAGTGATATTCTTAAGTTAGAATATTTGGCATCGTTTGTTCTATTCATTTCACAGGATGAATAAAGCAACAAATAGCACACATTTTTATCTATAGTTTTCATTGGTATAATACAGAATATTTTCTTTTTAGCAATGATGTACTTAATAGAAATTCTAAGGAGAAAATAAAAACTCTTTTTTTTTTTTTTTTTTTCTTTTTTTTGGGTAGGCTCCTGCCATTTTACAACACTCTAGTACCAGGCCTGGGGTGCTGTTTAGATTAGCAATGACTTGAATAGAAATTCATTCTTTTTCTTTGCTGAATGAATGCCATTATTTGGCTGTGGGTTATGCATACAGTTATATTTCTAAGATTTTTATTCCTGTCTGTAACAGCTCAAGAATAGGAATATTACTTATGTTCCATTTCATAGTTCTGAAAGTGTTTTGACCCCACATAGAAATTTGAAGACCTTTTCTGAATAAGGCCTTCTATTCACATAATGATGTTTTTCTATATTATTTTATTAATATAAATACACTTCACCTAGTGAAAGCAGGTCTTACATAATATACAAGAGGCATCTTATTACATTGTGATAACTTTAAATAGAGCCTTTTGACTATGAAACTTATTTTTTCCACCTAAGTGGATATAAACTACATGGACAATGAGAAAAAACATCTTTCCAAATGACCTTCTGCTGATATTCAAATAAAAAGAAATTATGTAAATATTTTCAGAACGAAGTAAAATACAATAAAAAGACTTGAGTACCAACGCAATGGAAGAGCTTATCTTGTTTCACTCTAAGTGTTAGATAGCTGTATTTTTTATTTTTTTTTAAATGAACATCCATTTAGAGTTAAGTCCTTGGCTGATACTCTCTCGGAAGCTATCATTTTGCTATGGCTAAAATACACTTGTTATTCAGCACTTCTATTTCTTCAAGCTGTTCCAGGAAAGCACGAAACCTGTGGCAGCCTAACAATACTTCCAAAAGCAGCTGCTGTCCACAGTGACTTGGGACAATTTTTTCAAAACAAGATATTTTGCAATCAGCCAGTTGATTAAAAGAATAATTGCAGTGCCACATTTTACGTTAGTCCTTGCTTAGTTTGCTAAACGGTTTAGCATTGATTTTCCCAGTCCCTAAGCAGCCAAACTGTCCTTCAAAGCAGCTCACACATGGATTCATTGTTTCACACTGAAGTCACCAAGAATTGACTGAACTCTTACCTATTTTAGCCCAGCTAATGATGGGATGCTGAGAGAAATTTCTTTGATTTAAAAGCTGTTAACAATCGGTTCTCCATTTTGTCTCCATGGTTATCAAATCACATGGTTAGCCGTATCAATCACCTACCATTCTCAAAGACAAAATAACTTCACACATAGGAAATTGAACATTATCAATGCAGAAAGTCCTTAAGAATATCACTGAAGCACCCAGTGTCACTCCAAATACTGCTGGGACAGGTCCACCCTACTGCCTATGCTGCTCTTCAAAAGAGCTTCCTGAATGGCCTTATTGGGGGAATGGGGGAAAAATCAGAGACTGGCATCTAACAAGAGTAAGAGCAAGAACACCTCACCCAGAGGGCAAGAGCCTACAACACTGACCAATGTATTCTGCAACCCCCTTAATCTAATTGCTGCATCTTTCTACCTTGCTGTTCATATTCTCTTACTCCCTGAGCCTTGTGCTAGAGCAGGATGGAAATGAGTCAAGGGCAGAAGGATAAGAATGGCAGTCTTCATTTTCAGCAGCAGAGCCATTTGAGATAGGCTTAAAATGTTTGCAAAAATCAGACTAGGACAGTTTTATTCTTCTGCATCAGTTGCTCTGAGTGGTCTAAATGCTAAGGTCTACAAAGTTACATACATCTATAAACCATGTTCCATGACTCAAGACAGAAAACAAAATTTGAAAAACAGAAGAATGTATGATAAGATGCTTTTTCATCAAACACTGCAGGAAAGAAAAAAAGAACACTTGAATGCAAAAGTGCCTAAATGTTGAAAGTGAAGGTACCAATAAATGTAAAATGTTCAGAATTATCTTTAGGCCAACAGCTGAGGACACCCACAGTATAAACTGTTAAGACTGTTTGCCATTTCTAAATAACATAATAAAATGCATCTGTACTTACATACAAATAACACATTACTTGTGAATAGAATTCCAATTAAAACCTTCCCTTTAAAGAAGGTATTTAAATATATATATTTATTCCAGAACAAAACAATATGATTATCCTCACCAAACAGCCGATAATAACATCATAAAGAAGCATATTAAATATTTTTTTTAAAGGTTAGTTTCTTCTAGCTGATGTGTTTGTTACTTAAAACTTTACTTCAAATTACAAAAAATACACAAGCAATTTAATAATAAATGTCAAAATGTAACTCTTAAAATATATTAGTGCATCAACAGCAATCCTATTAATTGAAGCATCACTTAAAAGTGTCAATGGCTCTTACAACACAAGTTGCAATCCTTACTAATTTAACACTATGACTTCATTTCTTGTTCTAATCTCATCTAATTTACCCTTCTTATTTCCTTCCTTCTGGAAATGCTAGTTTTGCCACCCAATGAGTTTATTTCACTAGTCATTCACTTTTAACAGTAAAACCAAACTATTTGAGGGGAATAATCTCCCCGCAAATCCAACACAGGATAAAGAGCTCTTATTTATCGAGCATTTTGTGTCCTGAATTGAAGCATTATTGCGAAGAGTGAGCAATAAACAAAAACACCTCAGGGGCCTGGGAGGAGCAATGTAACCAATTACATTTAATTAAATCAAAGGATGGGAGCCCTAGGGTTGAATGAGCTGAAGAACAAATTTGCATTAACACCTAGCAGCCAAACAAGTAGTTCTTGGTTTAGTCTGGAAGTACAATTGTTGCCATCTATTCTTTGCACTGAAGGGGGGCCATTAGCTAAATTCTTAGGAATTGTTTGTCCACTGATGAGGGGCTGCCTTCTCAATGTTTCACCTCATCTCACATGAAAATTGCCTACTAAAATAAACAGCTTCTTCTGAAGCCTAACAAATAAACATTAGGACATGACTCACAAGTTTGCAATTCTGTAACACCTTTGTTCGGAGTCAACAAAGAAAACAATGCCAGGGCTCACACACCTGAGAGAAGCGGATACCCCACAAGCCCTATTTGGAGGAGAACTGGGAAGAATTAACCTTAATCTGACCACAATTAATTCTAGAAACTAAAACATACAGGATAACGATTACCTACAGCACTTTCAGAATGGATGCACTGCAATGGAAACGCTGAGCCTTTGGCATAATGAGAAGAGCTCCTAACACCGAAGTAATTACCAATGGCAACACAGCTCAAGCCTTCCTTTCAGAGGTGAGAAAAAGACCATGGAAGAATGAAAAGGGCAGGGAATTGAAATAAAATAACTTGAATATAAAAATGACAGAGAAATTAAGAGCAGTGGGGCACAAAAATGCAATCTCTGAATCTTCCAAACTAGGAATTTTAGAAGAAAGCAAGGGGAAAAGACTACATATATTTAATCAGGTATAAACTACTTTTTCTTGACAGTTCATTGCATGGCCAAGCTAAAGTAAAAAAGAAATAAAAGTTTAGATGTAGAGGACGATTTCCGAAGGTGTCTATGTGGCATCTGGTACAGCAGCAATTCTTTTTCCTAGAAAACAGACATTTTTAGGTGTTTATACATATAATAATTTGAATTTAATCAGAGATTTAAACTTATTATCCCATACCTCTTCCCAGACACAAAGTATACCTTAATTTACATCCTCCAAAAACATAAATTAGTTTATCCATTTTAGGTTATACAGCAAATAAAAGGAATTCACTGATTTCAAAACACTTTGCTCTAATTCTCAAGCTAAAAGGCAAAATGCTAAAATATATTTTTTTTAGGCAATCAGCGTTCATTGTGCCCTACAGCTGCAACAGCTAAGATTCTCATTTTGAAAAATACTAAGCATGCCTATAGAATATTTTCCTAGCTCTTGTTCCTTGAATATTAGGATGGAGAGTATCAGAGAGAATAACAGAGAATAATAAACAACATTTGTAGAGGTTTATGTGCTTTCCAGGAAGATAGCAGTTCCCTTTTGACCTATTAATTTTCTTGATTTGGAAGAAATTAAACTGCAGTCTTATTCTGCAAAGTGACCATATAGAAACAATTTTATTTTCACCATATAAACTTGCTGCATTTATTTATTCATAGCTACATTTGGTTCTCATAATGACAAATAAAAATAGGGTACTGCTGCCCTTTTATACACTGTTTGACCCAAAATGCTAAGAGAACTAACAGCTTGCTTTTAGGGGCACAGGAAGTCAGCTGAAGTTTTCATGGTGTTAGCTGAGCTAGTATCCAGCTTGAAGTAAATCAGAAAATCCTTCACTCCAGAACAAATGCCTATCATAGATGCGCTTTCACACTGCAACCACTTCAACCACTAAAATAAATGGTTTCAGTCTACTGTGGACACATACTACCACCTTCCATTTGTCAAAGCTTGCGACAACAAGGATACATGCAGTGTTAGATGTGTTTGTGGATCTCATTAATTTTTAATCTTTTTTAGAGCGGGCTAGATTTTACATCACACCACTAATAGATTAGTACCAAAAGCTTTAGAGAGAAAATGCAGTGGGAGCAGATGACCAAGAACAGGAAGCTACAAAAGGACTACTTTCTTTAAGCAGGGCCTAGCTGCTTGATCAACAGAGAATAAAGAGGGACAATGCCACTAAGTGTCTAGTTTACCATTTACAAGCACCTTAATTTGGACCTTAATCTGTTTCCCAACAGATGAGAATTCAACTATTTCAAATCAGAAGTTAACTGAGTAGACAAGCACTATTAAGTTTTTTCCTCTTTTTTTTCCAAATGTACTCAACTAACAAATTTTAAAACCTCATCAAGACAAAGCACATTCTCTAGATTACCAAAGAGCAGAGTCTATGAACAATGAGAGAGGCAACTACTGAACAAATTGCTCTGAGATTATATCTGCCAGTGCATTTAGAAGAAAAAAGCCAAAGAATGCAGTATTCTCATGAAAATAGGTTTTTGGTTTTTTTTTTAAACCTATGGATGGCTTAGTAATCAGAATGAATACATCTAAGTTTGAGGTGTTAAATTCAGTACATTAAAAAAAAAATCACCTACTGGCAAATTGTCTAATTTATGTCAACTTCATTTCCAAATAAACCACCCAATAGTACGATTAAATTATCAGCTGCTTCTGAACACTGAGAAGTTTGACACGGGGACATTCTAGCAGCCATCCACTGCTAAAATGAAGAACATTCTGTGTTTTATCTCCAGATTTATCTACACATGGAAAAACACTGTTCTGGAGCAGTCTCCTTAAATACATACAACAATGAGTTTTCTGGATGACTCTGAACACAGGCCTTGCTCAGTTAAGCCATTTTCTGAAGTGAGAATTAAGACAGAATTCCCTCAAGACCAAGGAAAGCAGAATAGCAAAGCAGAGAGAAGTGCAGTAAAAAAGCTGTGACAGGTGACTGCAGGCAGAAGAAATATTGGAACAAAAGAAATGGGCACACTGTCTACTTGAAAAAAAACAGACCAAACCTTAAATATGACAGTTTTAATTCACTTCCATTATTTCTCTACCAAGTGCTGGAAAAGTAACCCTTATAACAGTCAATCTCACAGTGTAATGGCCCTGGAAATCCAACACATAGAAAGCTAATTGGTACTTATATTCTCTAACTACTTACTTTCTTACAAGATCTAAAAAAAACCACACTGACAAATGGACACATGATGAATTTACCTGCTAATGAGCAATACAAATTCAAACTGCATCCTGAACCTTACATATCAGAGAGCTACTGCTAGCAGCACAATTAATGTTTTACATTAGTCTAAGCACAAGGCAAGAAGAGGTGATGTAAAGACAGTTTCCAAATGATTGCTAACTACACTTGAAGATTTACTACAAAAAAGATTTTCTGAAGAAAGGAAGCATTTAAATGTAAATTACTTTTGCAATTTGTTACCCCCATTTATATTCTTGGAAATCATGCCACTTGTTTTAGTTTACTCCATTTATTTAAAAAACAACAATTTTTTTTTTTAACTGAAATTTTGGTGGGTTCACTCAGTTTCTGAAGTCAATACAAGTTGAATTTGCAGTGACACAAAGTTCTGAGTTTTTCCTGTGCAATTTTTATTCACTCAATACTATCTTAAAATCTGTTGCACTCAACAGTTCTCAAAAAACAATTATTTCAACTTGAATTATGTCCATTCTGATACACTCCGGTTACCTCAGCAGAAAACTGAAATGCGCTGCCTAATTATGTGTTTGCTTCATCATTCTAATTGAACTAATTGATTTCAGTGTCCTTTAAACAAGATTCATAGTAGTGACACAAGTAACAAATGCATCTTCTATAGAGGTGGCAGTAATCTGATATTCCACTATGCAAAGTATAGTTTGAATATATAACTGAATTTTTTTTGACTCCGCACCAATTTGTGGTGGTATTCAATTGTGTCTCCCACAGCATGTTTGATGTTACACTCTTAATATGCTTAAATTAGAAAGAAAAATAAATTTAACTGCTCACTTTTGAAACTACATACAGATCTTGAACAAAGTGAATGTTTCCTATGTCTTTACCCACAGTAACTGATAGCAAATAACAAAATAAAGCAAGGCTCTTGAATTAAAAATAACTACAAATCATTCATTTAAAAAGATGTTAATTAACCCTACAGGGTACATGCAGGATAACAATGTCCAGCTTAATGCTAAGAACTTATAAGATGAGCCATCAGGGCCTATTAGTGCATTGTAATGGCTTAGATACTTGAAGAAGTGACCCTAAAATCTCTATCTGACCCAACTTTCAGAAACGGGGCAGAAGATTGACCTTCACACAATATAATCAGCAAAAGATCTAAAAAATGTATCTCTCTGTTATGTGAAACCACAGTTTTATTTACTCAGGCATGCTCACTTGCGAGTTAAGGTCCACTCAAGCATCATTTCAAGGTTAAAGGTTACAGTATAAAGCCATTATGTTTTCAAGCAGAGTACCACGCTACCATTTGTCTTGTAGTAATATCACAATCAGATGTTACCTTTTTAGCTTGGCCCAGCAGCGAGTTTAAGACCCCTGCATACACAATGCAAAATAGATTGGTACTTTCTATAAAGTCATTCAAACTGCAGTTACTAAACTTCATGTCAGAGCGCATTTTGTCTAAGCTATCTAGACACATAGAGGTAAAGGTTTATGATTTGTGATCTTCTACAGATGCATTTATATAATTATTACGTGGATTCAATGTCAATACAAAGTTATTAAAGTATGAAGAGAAAAAAAAAATCAATACTTCAGCTTTCAGTTTCACATGGGGTGAACATGGGGTCTTTGTCTCAGAAAACTGAAAATAGTATGCCTAAAAGAAGATGTAACAAGGACAATAAGGATTTCTAAATTTCTCATTCAACAAAGACTTAAAAATTCTTTGCGACTGTTCACCAGTTCCTAGCATTCACTGCATTCCCATTCTGAATTAAGGACATTCATTGATCAGAAGATTAGTACATATCAAAAGTACGTCTCTGTACAACAATCAAATCTCAGTTTGATCATGAGAAAAACAGTGTTTACAGTACAGTACAGTAAATCAGAGAAGTGCTGGCAACATGTACTAAATGTGCTAACAAGCTGTTTTTTAATATTTGTAATTCATGCCTCAGAGAAGTGGCATTAGCTACATACACACATTGGCTTTCTCAAGCACAATACACAACTTCTACAAGCTTTGAAGTTAGCTACATCACAAGGAAAACCATAACACTTCAGAATTTAGTTCTTATAAAAATAAACAAAAGTTTAGAAGAGTAACAAGTTATTTCTTTAAACCAATAAGCTTTTCATAACTCTTCACCAGTGGGTAAAAATACATAGATGTTTCCTAAAGCAGGTCTTGATTTTTTGTGTTCTTTGAACTGATGCAGGAAGATTCAGATCTACCTACAACTGCTACATTTCTACATGCAATTTGGCTACCATGCACTAGCAATTTCTACCAAAATATATGTATTTTAAATCATAATAGCATTATGAGTCATAGCATGATTCAGAGTGTGTTAGACATACATACGCAGAACACCTTCAAAATATATGATTTTTTCTGGGTACATTTTCTGCAAAAGGCATTCTAATGCTGTCTCAGCAAGTGCTACTTCAAGGCAAGAAGGATCCTTGCTTTTGTGATCTGAGGCCTGTGCATGCAATTCTAACATTACAAATTCATAAACAGAATTGCAATATACATTTCCAATGAAGTTATATCCAGGTTGCCAAATAAAATACTTGACCAAGCAAATGCCAAAATTAGTTAGGAAATGCCACTATGATCTTAGCAAAGCTCTTGTACATGTAGGTCTTGTGAAGCAGTAAGTAACAAAATACCTTCACATACTACACTTCACACAGGGCTGCTGCCTCTCTTTAGTTCACAGAACTAAAAGCCAGTGGTCATGTAAAAGTAAAGCAATCAATACTCACACTTCAGTTAAAATATAGCCCTGTTACATTTTTTCAGAATTATCTATTGGAGTCAAATGTCTCCAGCATTTAGCTTGCAAGCTGCATGAAGACTAGATTCACTGCCTGCTTTCAGCACCTCACATGCCTTGAAAGATGTCCAGCCAGCTACCTCTAACAGAACAACCCCTTCTATGTCACAGCCCTTGTTAACTGTATCTTACAACCTGATGGTGTTATCCCAAAGGGAAGACAATTCAGCAAGAGACAGTTCTTTACACAAGGCCCTTAAGTACAGAAAGTGGAAAGACATGTACTAATCCTGAGCACCCAAAACATCTAGAACCTCAATTTTTTGAGTATTTTAATATATATTTATACATATATATATAAATTTTACTTTAGCTGTTGAAATAATTTCAGATAAACTAGCTTCTGCAGATCAGAACCTGAGCTTTCACGAAACTGAGATATTAAGCCATCATCAAAAAATATACAGCACACAGCTGCTGAATACAGCAGCAGATATAAAGAACAAAAAAATGTATTTTACCTGCATAGTCACAGGAAGACAACATGGACAGACCCCTGGAAATGTACTTCTATTGCTTCCCCTGTGGGAAACATTTATGGGGGAGAGGGGGCTGGGTGGGACGTTTCCTAATGCTCTTTAGCTTGAGCCATTGTAGCCTCCTTTCCATTTCTGATTTCCTGCATTGGTTATTCTAATCACACAAACCTGACTGCATTCATTGTGAATTTATCTCAGACTCCTGTTTGGCCAATTTGGTTCTCTCTTGGGGAAAAAAAACCTCACCCAATAAATCTTCATTCCCAATTCCTTTTCTTGCACAGCCCTTAATATTTTCTTAATTCTTCTCCCCAACATACTCCTTGCTTTATCGTAGAATGGCTCGGGATGGAAGGTACCTTAAAGATCACCTTGTTCCAACTTCCCTGCCATAGGCAGAGATATCCATGTAGTGTATTAATCCCAAATAATGCCAAAATCAGGGCTCCACAGTTGAATTATTTCAGACAAAGTATTTAAACTGGCTTTTCTGGACAATTCAGAACAGCTTTCTTACTGCACTCAGTGTATGCCCCTCCAACCATCCGGTCACTGTCTGCCACCATGTTTTAGATTCTTCAATATTTAAAATGAAAGAAGTAATACATATAAAGTATTAACTGTATTACTTAGGTAATAGTACTTTTGGAATAACAAGATCTTAACTTGTTCTGTGATATTTAATGTTCTAATTCCCAGTTAAAAAAAAAACAAAACAGGAAGAGTAAAGTTTCCTGCTCATTTTAACATCATTTCAATTATTACGCTGCTTATTATTCAACACTGAAAACATTTAATAGTTACAATACTCTCATCTAATTCAGATCAAACTACTGCTCTCTCCCCCACCTTTTTTAAACCCATTTTCAGGAGAAAATAATGTTTCTTATTCATTTGACAAGCCCTGCTGAAGACAATTAGATTCTTTGTGTTACCAAGGCAAGTCAAATTTCACTTGTACTAAAAACAATTGAAAAAATATGACAGTAATTCAAAAGCTGACAATGCTTTCAAACATTTGGGAAGAGATGGCACACTGCAGCTGTAGTTTCATCCTCTTACAATATTTATGTCACCAGTAAGCTGCTATTTCAGGAAGGTCAAAGTACAGTGAGGTAAAACGTTCAAAACCTTACTTTTAAAAAAACTGTTAAAATCTTGTTTTTCTGCTTTCAGGTACATTACACATAGAATTACACATCATAACTATGTGCATATTAATACGTAAAATTTCATGCACATACAAGGCCAATTAGGCTGATTTAGTTAATTACAAGACAATCTCTTCTAAGCAGTATAGGCATGTATTGGAACTGCTGAGTCATGGCCTGAACCACTGATTGATCACCTGAGGCAAGTACTGGATCAGCCATGGGAGCATAGGTAAAGGCAATTCAGCTGTGTGACCAGAAGCCAGGCACCATCCCTCCTAGACCCTATTTATGGGCTGACCACCACTAGAGAAGAATCTTTTCCTAGAGATTCCTCCTTTTTGGAGTTTTCCCACTGTGAGCCCAGATCTGCAGATATGGGTAAGCATTTCTTCTTTGATCATGTCTTTTCCACCACAATAATCTTTCCAACTGTAACACATACAAAGCACCATCCTAACCACACTACTCTCCCTACTGTATATTCGTTGATCATACAAGGCATATTTCTTATTTTTGTTTATGAGATAAATATTTTGCTATGAGAGGTCAAATCAGATCTCTATATGTAAATTTTTGGATTCATAAAACAATCTTCAAGGATGCAACCGGACTCATTACTTCCAGGAATCTGCATATTCAACCGTACAGATTCAATAATTAATTGGAGGAAGACTAGAAACAGATGAAAAGTTCAAGGGAACAAATACCAGTTATTACACCTGGGTAAGAACTATAAGCTGCACAAATATACAATTCTCCATTCACCAAACCACATGCACAAAGGGGTTCTTTTAATCCACACAATTTACCAAAAATTGATTCTTCAGATTTCTGGGATAACGTCTGGTCTGTGTCTTCCACACTACTGAAAATACGTTGCGGAGAAAAAACAATTAATAGTTGTAGCATTCTATCTAACTGAATTAAGAATGAGTATTTACTTCATCAAGCTAAGTACGTGAGTAATAGTTATGCATTGGATCTTCAACTGGCCATTGCTACATTGATTAGATTTCACCCTACTTTCCAGTCAGAACTGACATCAGATACAGTTTCAAATGAATGTTTTTCAGCACAGTTTGCAAATTATGATATTTCAGAAACTTCTTACTCAAAATAGTTTTGAATGCAATCCTGTGAACTCATGCTGCATTAAGTTGAAAAGTTTTGAAAATTTTGCAGTGAAATAAGATACTTATTTCATGCATTTAAATATGTTTTTTTTTAAGTGAAGAGCAGTGCAACTTTTAAAGTGTTCTTTTAAAAGTACTTGAAACCAAACCAAAATAAGGTGCAAGGTCTTTATATACCCTACATTTGTATGGACAGCACAAAGAACAGGGACTGTCCTTGCTACTTCTATCCCATCACCACAGATACGCTTACACCAAAAATACAGAGAAATATCCAATCAGATGGATAAGGAAGATAGGTCAGTAACTTTGCGTGGTAATAAAACAGAATTTATCTACCCAAGCAGGTACTTCAAGCACAGCATTTCTGAACAGCTACACTAAAAGCATACCTAGAACATGACAAGTAAAAGGAATAGTAGACAAAAAGAATATTGTGAGAAACACTTAAGCATCCAGACTGCAACATCCTACTGCAGGTCAAGCCACATGGAACTAATTTGCAACTATTTAATGTTAAAATGTGAAATATTTTTAAGAGCAAACTCTACAATAGATTAAAAGAGTAAACTTAATTAACAACACTGTACATCTAAAAAGATGCTTACAATTGTTATCCTACCTTATCTCAATTAAAGATGTGATTAAGGTGTCATTAACAAAAGCAAAAATATGAAATTAATTAAATCAGTTCATACATTTCTCCCTCTACTAATCTAATTAAAGATGTTACAACCTATCTCCAAATTCTTTTAATTCGTTTAAACTGAAAGATCCAACCTGTCATGGCAATTCATTTTGCATACATGGAATACTTTCAAAATGCTTTAGATTACAGAAGGTCAACATTAGCGAGCAAAGGCAGACTATGCCAACAGTTCATAAAAGACTAACACAACAGATTTGATGCAGAATCCTACCGAGCCCAAAAGCAGGGCACCATTGCATAAACCACTGCTTCACAATACAAAAAAGCAACTGAAGTTACCCTAACACATCCATATATTTTTATCAAAAGTCTATCATTGGAATAGCCTGAACAGGTGAACCAATTACTGTGACAGCTTCAAACTGACCAAGGAAGAAACAGAGCACTGAGAAGAGCTCAGCAGGACTTCTCTTCCTGCTTTGCTAAGCTGATGTCATCTTTATAAGCACAGGTAGTGTGAGATGATTTTGGAATATGCAGAATATTTTAAAGAAAATAGATCCCCAATGGCAGGTCTTCAAGTTTATGAGAAGAATAATCAAACTTTAATGAGCTGGGAAAAGAATTAGAGGACTGTACTTAAAACACACAAATCACTGACATTCCAAAAGAGAGCAGTTTGATAAAAATAATTCTAGTAGCAAGAGTAATTTAAAAGCTACCTGTTTCTCTCTGTACACTTATTTTCCGCAGCATTCCATAAGCTTTATGCCACTTACATCAATGTGGCTGTTTGGGATGATGTTGTAACTTGAACCAGTGAAGTGAATGGAACAGGGAATGGAGGAGGAAACAGCTGTTTTTTCTTAACCTTGATCATGATATGTTTTATTTAAAGTGAAGCTGCACAGTGAATAGCAAATTGCAGGTATCATAAATACGATAGTTCATTCAAAATGATGCATATTGTTGGTAACCAAACCTTTTTCCACTCAATTTATTTTTAGTTGAAAAACTTTTCAAGAGGCTGTAAGATTCTGACATGGTAAACAATATAAAACTGCCACACAGACAGACTGAGAGAATACTCAGAAAACAAAAAGTAGCAGGTTCTTGAGGTGAGTGAGGTAGGAAGCCTAAGTCAGTATGTTCTTCATGACAGAAAACAAGAAGTCTCATCTAAACAAAGAACGGAAATTTACACAGCAACATCTGAAAAAAAAAAAAAGTACTCTCTTTTCTTGTTGAGCCTAAGAAATGCCACGTGAAATACAGGAGAAGCTCTACTATGATAAAGGATGCCATCCTATGCTGTTCCCCCTGGCATCTATCCCTCCCCGAGCATGGTAACTCAGTAGCTGCCACATCATCTCCATGGAGGAGCAGAGGTAACTTTGAGTCACTCTGCAAGAAGTAAAAAGGCACAGGTAGGCCTCCAAAAACATTCTCATATACTGCAACTGGGAAAATAACATAGCTTCTACTTATATAGTTATTTGTGAGAAAGGAAAAGATTACAGATTAAACCTGATTTATTTTTTTTTTTTAGTTAAATCCAAGTTCACACAGTTAGCATTCTTAAATTAGCATTTTCAAAATGAATGTGATAAAGTGGACCACAAAATTCATTTTTTTCAACATCTTTCCTTGAAACTTTTTCCAAAAACTTAAGAAAAAGCCTTTTTCTTGACATTTGCTAGCTTCCTAATTATTTTCTTGAAAAATACAATATGAAAGGATAAAAGTATTCTTCAATTCAGCTAGCTCAATTATGGGAAAAAACTCACATTTAATAAGCCAAATTCTTTCAAAATAAAACATATTTCAAAACAAATTTCTAAAAGTAGTACTAGTGCAAAAAAAAAAAAAGTTCAGAAGATGGCAAATAGGTGTTTTGAAATAAAAGCTGTATCCAGCCATATTTTACTCCAAGCTGTAACATCTTCCAGAAAAAAAAGAATTAACCTCACAAATAGAAAAGAAAGGAATACACATGTTTCTGGACTTCAAGTTGTCTACCTGTTTTTCCTGCATGAACAGAAGCAACAGAACTCAAAACTGTTAAGCTTCCATCCGCCCAATAATGAAAGCTCCAGTCTACACGATCTAGTCGACCACAGAAACAGCAACTTTGTAATAAGTGTCTGGAAAGCTCTGTAACTGTAGCACCCTCTGCTGCTTTTTCAGTTCCAAAACATGTAATTGCACACTCTACTAAGTAGAAAATAAAATGAGTATGTATTGAGCATGTTTCTTGCTTTTTTTTCCTCGCTGTTTCTTGCTAAGTGTAGCTTACAAGAAAATGCTTTATTATTATAGATAGCATATTTGCAATTTATACTACATGAACACTAGAATACCTTGTTCCTATTTCTGTGTTAATATTCCATAAAGCAGAATTTTAAGAAAGCAGTGAAATAAAATGTTTTGGGAACACTACCAGATGAAAATCCCAAAGCACATTTGATGTCATTGCTTAGAATTCCACCTTACAGACACTGCATCTTGTTTAGGCTTGTGGCAATTTGTAATAATAATAATTTTTGATATTGATATTTTGATATTTTGGCCCTCAATCATTTAACTGAAATTAATGCATAATTTGTAGGGATAGGATTAAACAATATACATAATTTGAAGGGAAATGATTATACAACCCCTTCAGTCACAACAGCTTTCTCCTGTTTGTAAAATAGTCAGTGGAAGGAGATCATTTATGTAAATCCATGCTTGCTGAATTTCCCCTGGTTTTTGGGAAATCTTTTGCAGAAGATTTTCCCCCGAAAGGATGAATGTGGCACATGGCTCCCAGAGCCAGCTGATGCTACCCCACAGTGCCACCACTCAGCCTTCTGCATAGGATCCACCACTTCTTTTAAAAGGATTGTTTTATGACTAGAGATGGCCACAGGATGTACCATGTTTCAACAGATGGCATGCTGTTGTCTAAAAGGAACACACCAATCCTTTCCTCTATCTCAGCATCTTTTCCCCCCGGCTTCCTGTTTATGCACAGGATTAAAGCTGAATGGAGTGCATTTAGCATTGCATCCTATCTGTGCAGAGAAGCTGTTTAAAGTTTTCACATGCAAACTGCTCTCTCACGGCAGACGAACATGACAGATACAAAAAAAAAATCTTTTCCAGAAAAAAAAGTCATTTGCAATGTTGATTTTCACTGATGACAATGATCCTACAATGAAAATGCATCTTTAGTAATGCTTCTTTTTTTTTTAAAAAAAAAAGTGAATACCAAATCCAAACAAGACTTTGAGGCAATTTCTGGTGTTAACACTTGGGAGACCAGCAACACGCCATTTACAGCTACTGCACTTGGCTCCATCTTTGCCCTGAAGTCTTACTGGTGTAGGGCAGCACTTTTGGAAGTCACAAGTATTCCTCAAAAGCTGCTTTTTGAAATTTTATATAATGCTGCCAGCTAGTGGCACATCTTATGCTGAGTTTGTGTGTACTGGGAGTGTAGAAAATGGTGTTAACTAGAATCTACTCTACCACTCTTCTCTTGACAGCTTATGGTGACGTGGCCACAAGCAGAAAGATCAAAGTAGAACAAAAAGACCACAGAAATCTCTCCCCCCCCCCCCAATTTTTTTAATGCAAAATACTTTAAAATTTTATTAGAAACACCAGTCAAAGAAAACAAATGTTATTTGAAAGGATTCAAATGATGTAATATGCAAAATATTTCAGTTTCTGCAACACCTTATCTGTTTAACAGACAATTATTTCATATTCTAGTAGCCTGTAGCAAAATATTAACCTTCCTGATTCAGCATGGTAGTCAAAACATGCAGAACACTAAAATAATTAAATATTTTCTGATTATTTCAGCCCAAATCACTTAAGTGAAGTTTACTGGGCACTAAGCAAGTTATAACTATGCAATACATCCTAAAAAGAACATTAAAATCTATAATTATTTATATATTTATTATTTATATCCTCACGGAGCACAATGCTGTCGATGGGACTGTTCAGTAACGGATAGCTCCACTAATACTGAATATTAGAAGAAATAATCTAATACTGTTAAATGCTAAGAAATACTTGAGAAATCTTCGTTAAGGCAGACTATCACCTAATAATGTTGTTGTAAATAACATCATATCACTTGTTAAAAAAAACAAGTCCCAGCTTTCAAAACATAAGAACTGTAGTTACTCTACAAAAAAAAAAAAAAAAGTTAAAGGAGGTAGGATTGCCATCTCCCATTTCCACAATCAGTTATCACTAAAATTGCCAAGAAATACACAGAGGCCAAAGAAAAAGTCATTTCAGATCAAAGGATGATGCAAGTGCACATATTCAATCAGCAATGATCTAAATAGAGCAGCTCAGTAGCACATGGTTCGGAAACTTTACTACAGTGATGCAATACATAGCAGTTCTGGCTTGAACATTAGGAACCTTTATTCCATAAAGACAGTAGCAAGGAAATATGATTATTACTACTATACTTTATTGCATTACCTGAAGAGAGCTTATATACAGAGGAGGGAGACCAACATCTTCTGTGGTCTTCCAGTGATAGAAGAAGGGAAAATGGCTTTAATCTAAAAGAGTGGAGACCCAGATCAGATATTAGGCAGAAATTATTTATTCAGAGTGTGACGAGGCTCTGAGGTTGCCTGGAGAAGGTGTGGATGCCCCATACCTGAAGGCATTTCAGGCCAGGTCAGATGGGACAGCCTGATTTAGTGGGCAGCAACTCTGGCCATGGCAGGGGGTTGAAATCAGACATGCTTTAAAGGACCCTTCCAACCCAAGCCATTCTGCGATTACACTTCAAGCCATTACTGTAATGCTTCAGAAAAAGTAACTAATTTACAGTTACCTCGATACAGTGTAATCCAGAGCGCTTAGTAAAACGGACATAAATATGCACATCAATAGAGAAAGACATTTGAAAACAAGGAAGAAGTGAATCTGAAAAGTGCTTAGTAAACACTGTTTAATGGCACAGCACGAATCTTCAAGGCAATACTGAAGCCAAAGGGACAAACGTGAATCTTCATACATACAGAGAAACAGTAAGAACTACAAAAGCCATATTACTTCTAAGTTGCACTGGCGTTGTGCCTATTAGAGTAGTAAGTCTTGTTCTGCTACCTGTAATCAATAAGAAAGTGGCTGAAATACTGAAAAGGTTAATAGAAGAGTCAACAGCATATTTAACAATAGAAAAGCATATAAAACTTTAGAGGAGTAATTTATTTGTGTTAGCAAGAAAATTTGTATAGATCAATCACAATCACAAGTGCTTACACAAAGAACAAAGATAAAGCACGTAACAATGCTTAAAGTAAGGTACAGTGTCTTGTTCTTCTCATTCCCCTTATTGAGTAAAATATATGGATTAAAAAAAGAAAATGGTTATAAAAGTTCCCTTAACTCCCTATTCAAAGAATCTAAAGCATCAAATCCCTTTAAATGCCTTCTGTTATATAATATAACCAAAGCATTTTCTGCCAGATCCTAAATATTTTAAATCTAAATATTTTCATTATCTAGTTCATGATGCCTACATCTCTACCTGACGTCAGCAGTAATTACAAATGTGATTTTTATCCCCCTCAGACTTACTCATTTGGATATTTATATAGTCCTCAGATATAATTTTCATTCTGAAATCATAAAAAAAAATTCTCCTTGACAAACTGAAACCCTAATGTATTTTGTGGCAGGCCCATACCAGTACTCTCAATATTAATAACTAACTGAAAAGTAGCAAGTTTAAAAAGGAGAGCAGAGGGTTCATGATTTTTTTTTCCCCATTTGAAAATGAATTTTTATTTTTTTTTCCCCCCCCAATGAAAAGCCCTAGTTTATTGAAACAGCTCTGGAATACAAAGATGGAAGTTTTGAGATGAAATAAAACCTGCTCCAATATATGATTATCTTATAGCTTTGACAATAAAGAGAAGATAAACACACATTTGCTGAATATTTCACAGATTTACAGAGGCTGCCTAGTTCTGCTTCTTAAGTTTCCTTCTTTGAAAGCAACACACCCCTCCTGAGAAATTAGGCAAAAAGCCTTATCAAAAAAAGATATACATATATATCTGTAAATGTAAATTAAATAATGGTAATTACTAAATTAAAAACCATGTATAATTATTTTTATTTGGCTTCTTAGAGTCTGCTAAAATTTTATAATTGAAGTCCATTAACGGCATGTAACATTATTAATAAGTATAGAGAAGCAGAGCCAGACTGGGTCAGATATTGAAGGTCCACTTAATGCTCATCTTGTCTAAGATTAATGCGGCCAGCAACTCATGCTTAGACAAGAGTTCAAGACCAGGACAAAGATATCATCCTACTGCCCCATTAATTGTTCTACCATCTAGCAATTCCTGAATCATAACTGATACTTTCATATTTAATAGCTACAGTGAGTTTTTCTTCCATAATTTTTCTCTTCTGTCTTTAGAACCCAGGAGATGTTCTACAAGACAAAATATCCTGTGGGGAGAAATTTCACAACTCGACCGAGTGCTTTCTTTTGTTTTTCTCTGGTATAAGCTTGCCTTCTACAGGACAGAAGTATCATTATGTTTCCCCTGTTTTTACACTGTTGCTCAGATATTAAGAGGTGACACCAACCAAGACAAATCAATGGACTAAACTCATTTTTTGTCCAACCCAGTTCAACTTCTCTGATACAAAACACAAAGATGAAGCTGCACTGGGACAGTTCAAGGATGTACACACAAACAACTGGGCTACATAAACTACTGCAACATAAAGTGCTATGGCAGTTAGAGCAATATATCTGATCAAAAATGCAATTTCAATTCTATCAAAGTAGTACTGCATCTAAATAAACAATGGACTTACAGACATTTCCTGTGTTGTCAAAGCTTGTAAGAACATCTTTAACATTTAGGAATCCGTTGTGCAATCTAGAAGAAAACAAATGCAAATTCACCAACATACAAACAACAACAACCACCCCTCCTCAAAAAAGAGGATCACTGCACATGGTGTTCATTTCTCACCCTTTCTTTTCACAAATACTACTATACTAACAGGGAGACAATCAGTGGTCTTCAAAGATCTACCACTGAAATTCATGAATCAGCAAACCATTCCTCAGGAACTAATAGTTTATTAATTCCCACCCCCCCCCTCCCCCCCCCAATAGAATAAGTTTCAGCCTAGTTCTGGAAACCATGTATAGGAAAGGAAGAACCATGTATAGGAAAAAAGTAATTTCTTTGAACAGAAAAAAAAGAGTATTTTTAAACAACAGCAGTAAACACATTCTTATTTTCTCAAAACAAACAAACAACAAAAAAAAAAACAAAAACAACAAACCAAGAACTTTTAATTAACATCGACAATTAAACTGATTCTGTTCAGTGAACTACACTCTCTTTGGTTTTATATTTGTATAATTGAAGTGAGATGAACATTCAAAACTGGGGATAATTAACTAGATTTCACATAAGCTTCAAATTTTAGAGCACAGTAAGGAAATCAGTGACAATCTGCAGAAGGAAAACATCAAATTTGAGCATGAATTTGCTTAGGAATCTTCCTGTAAGTGTTACAGATGTCAAGCTAACTAGACTCACAAAACAAAAACGCGTATATATTTATTTATTAACTACTCCCAGCTAATTTAAGCCCAAAAGAAAAAAAAAACTAGGAAATCTTGCACTCAAATAATTAGATCCCACAGTTCTTTCACAAATGCATAAAAAAAAGTTCTAAAAATAATTTGGCAAGGTAGCAAAATGCAAAAATGCAGTTTTTTAAAGTTTCTAATACAGCTTCCAGGGCTGTTTGTGATCATACTAATTTTGAACAATTAATAGAATAAAAAAGCTTCCACATTTACAAAATTAGTGCTCGTTGTCTTCACTTTTTTTTTCCTTGATAGAAGATTGCTGCAAAGATAGGAGAAAAATCTTTTCATAGATATGAAACTGTATTTTTAATTCCAAAAGATATTTGTAGCATAATATTTGTAGTTAAACATTAATTTTTGAGAAGTACCAAACACCAGCCAGACTAATTCTTAAAAAAGAAAAAAGAATAAGGAATAACAGAAACAGGAATAAGGTCACGAACAGGGGCAAGAAAATGTATGAAAGATATTAAAAGCATCCATCAAATGAACATCAAAACTTTCCTTCTAGCCATATAAAAACACCATTTCTTGGTTGCATTTGACAGTGGAAACCTACAAGTATTTTGATGGATCTCCTGCACTAAAAATTTACTTCTTTTTTCTTTAACAAGTTTGGTTTCAGTCAGATTGGACAACTGATCCTGAGTTAATCCAAAGAAAAATACAGAAAAATGACCAGGATTGGTAGTTCTGCTGACTCGTTAGCATCCAACTGTATAACCATGTGTATTTGCAACAAACTCAGGGTCTCTCAGATGGTTTTGAATGTCTTTTCTCTGAACACCTGTGAGACTAAAAGGAAAAGAAAATGCAGAGATAAAAATAAAACAAGAAACTTCCATCTTTGTTAACTTTAATCTTTGAACAAGAAATTGATTTTTTTTTCTGATTTCTATGCATTCATAATCCAGAAATAAAAGAGATTTATCATTAAAAAAATCACCAAGTTAAGCAAGTAGAGGAAAGGATGAACAATTTAGAACTCTAGTACCAGTATTTAAACAGAACACTATGAAGAAAGAAAAATAGAAGTGAAATGTCCTGGGCTAGAGAACAATACAGTTTATTGTATTGTCAAAAGGTAGACAAAAAGCAAAATGGAAAATTGATACAATAACAGCACTTTCCTTAAGTTACCACTAAACCAAATTTCAGGCTGTTTCCTAAATAATGATTTTAAACTGGAGATAAGATTACATCTGCTTTACAAGTAAGGTAAGATTCCATGATGGATGTCTGCCCACTTCTATTGTTTCCAAGGTTATCCTGAATTTTTGAAGATATTCTATTAAAGATAACTTAAGAAAAAAAATATCAAGAAATGAGTTTGATCTGTTACTTTTTATATGTTTAGCTTTTGTTAAAGATCAGTTCTTCCTCTGATGACAGTTTTCTATGATTAAAATTGATACACATCCAAATTTCAAACACATTCTAGCATTTCATACTCAATACCAAAAGGTTGTGGCATCCAAGTACAAATACAACACACCCTAAATGTTGCTGTCTTAGCCAGTGGTGGCATTTTGTATTGAATACTGAGTCTCTTTCTCTCATTTGCTTTCTGGGTATCTTTCTCTTGCTTTTACAAATACCATTCATGGCAAGCACATATGTAACCTATAATGAAATGATGAGAAAGATACAGCAATAAAGAACATTCTCCTCCTCTGTTCCAGTTCACACTCATCCTGAAACTCTTCAGGGTTTAACATCTGCTTCCTTTAGTCTGATCAGCTCATGAAACCTTCATTGAACAAAAGCAAAGAGCAAGCTCAACCACCTAGAATGAGAGGAGTAGCCATTATCTCAAGAGTTGCCTAGATAACAAAGCCACTCTCACTTATTCTGGAAATGACATCTCAGGTTTTACACATATTGCCATTACGGACAAATCTAAGGCTACTCTAAGTCAGTAACAAGTCCATCACAAATGGAACGTGTAGCCTAAGAGTCCCATTTATCTGTAAACACAGATATTCCATAAACCTGAACCATCAACATCACACCACTCCATTCCTAAAAAAACCCACCATTCCTAACTTAAGATCCACAGCTCTACACTGCTCTACCCTAGCAGTTCTGTAAGCGTTGCTCCTTCTCAGCCTTACTCCATCAGCTGATCTTCCATTACCTAGCTCAGAAAAAAAAGAAAAAAGAAAAAGCAATGCAATCCACATCACACCATTTCTATAAATGCTTTTTATATTAGCAGCTTTCAACAGTATTTTGAAGAAGCTGCCCATGAAGCATTTGTAAAAAAAAAAATAAAAAAAATCACATGCACTGTATTATCAAAGTCAAGAAAAGAAATCACAGGAGTTGGAAGTTAAATCCCAATCCCCAAACTCCCATGAATTCCCACAGGCATCCCAAATATAGAAAAACATTAGTATTGAGTATACAAGTACTGGAATACACTATGGATAATAATAATAATATGGATAATAATATTTCAGTAGCTCCCCTATTAAGGCATGCTTTCTATCAATCATTATGAAATAAACTAAGTTTCATTTCTTGCTTTATATTACTCTTCAATAGAATGAGGAAAGCAATACCACACTTAAACAAAATGACAAAAAATAAGTTAAGCTATATATGTACATAATGCCTGGGAGTGGGTGGGAAAAACAACACATCACCATGCGTTATTAACCTGGATACAAAATAGAGCTACAATATTTGAGGAAAATGCAAGACAGAATAAGAGTAAGACAACTGCTGCTAAGGGGACTTTAAAATGAAGACTGCAGAGTGTCAACATCAGTTGTCACAGCAGTCTAGTGAGAACCTCAGAATTATCTATAAACCTTGTTATCTGATCATAGAATCACAAGGTTAGAAAGGACCTACAAGATCATCTAGTCCAACTGTCCTCCCAACACCATTACTACCACAGCTAGTGAACCATATCTCATAGCATCTCATCTATCTGGGTGAGGTGCTTTTTCTGGGACAGAATATTAAAAAAAAAAAAAGACAAACTTCTCTTTCACTTCAGTTTAAGATCTCAGCTTAATACAGTAAGAAATCAAAACAACAGCTTTTTTTTTTTTTTTTAAGCTACAAATTTCTTTTTATAGTCATACAACTCTTGGACAATATGACGCAACCATTTTACCAAATAACTTCTTAGCTTTTTCCTTTGGAGCCTAAGTGTTTATGCTTCTGAATTCATATGTTGTCTCTTCGCATGCAATAATTTGAATAAGCAAGATTGTTATATCCTCACGAACTAGCCATAACGTGTAGGCAATATTCCTTCACATCTGCTTTCTTTCAGTTCATGTCTAGACCTAAAAAAATAATTATAAAAAAAAAAGTCCCCTAACCATTAGAATTTCAAAATGTTATTATCAGAAATACCCTAGAGGAGTATCAAGTGGAATTCAATCCTAAACCATCCTCTAACATTCCACCTGCCATGAACAAATAACATGCCTCTCATTTCTAAACTAAAGGTCTAGAATAATCTCATAATTTCATCCATGTTTTTGTCATACTCAAAATAAAGGCACAACACTTTGCAAAGAACACTTTACACTCTCTGCAAAGATTTAAACCTACCTGTAAGGTGCAGGCATTCTTCTTCTCAGTTCAACATTACAGTATTTGAAACACCAAATTACTGATCGATGGAAGATATTTTACCACAAAAATAACTTGCTTTTCCCTTTAACTGCTTAAAATGAGCCTACAATTTTAAACTAAATTTATGTCCTGAAAATGCAATTACATTGATGACTCATTTTCTAACTTCAATTAAAAAAAAAAAATAATAATAATAATAATTTTCATGTCTAAAAGACAGACAGCATTGCCACAGGGAGATACTACATCATTATGATCTATGACTTCCAGAGGCCCCTCTCCCCCCAACCTCGACAGCTCTGTGCTTCTGTGTAATTCCATGTATGTAGCCACCCAACGCACATCATTAAGACAAGGATGCTGTGTGTAGATGCAACAAAGACATTACCAATCCAAACAAGCCTCACCTAATCAGCAGAGGTTCTGCTCTGGGACAGGAAATTTCTTTTAGCAGTGAAAATAGTGTCAAAATGAAGAGTACTCATCAGATACTCATACCCCAAAACTATCATGAAGTGTTTTAGTACTAAGAACACCAAAACCCTAAAAAGAAACCACCTTCCACCAGATGCTGTAAATCTACATTCTCTAGTATTCTCATACAATCTCTAGTATGCTTAACTAGACGGGTCATTTGGATTTTTTTTGTTATTATTATTATTATTTTTTTTAAGTTCAATTTGCCTTACATGAGGTTCTTCTGGCTCCCTGTTTTGAAAGATTTCTTATTAAGAAATGATTCTAATATGAATGACTGATGGAAAAGCATTGCATAGGCTCTTCTCCCACAAATGCAAACCCAGCCTGAATTTGGCTAGAAAAATGACAGTTAATAAAAACAAGTTGCTTTGAGAAATTCAGAAAATCATGCACACAACTGGTACCTCCTATTGAAGCTTTTATTTGCCTAACAAACTGGTCCCCAGGTCCCTATAGAACAGTAATTCCAGCTAGGTCATAGCATATCTGAATACACAATTTGATCTGTTTTGATAGCCCCTGAACTGATATAGGTTGACCTTTAGACTTTTTGCCAAAAGCCACTATCAACCTTATGAACTTTCTACAGTATCCAGTCTTGTCAAGATATTAGTTGACAACACTTCCAACATACAACATAAGCAATGAGCTATCCCAAAAAGGATGTTAATACATAAGGAAAACATACATTGATGAAAATTCAAAAGCACTTTTCACCAGAGAAAGATGTTGCTATGAAAAAATTCTCTTACTAGAGCACACAGTTCTAATTTACCCAGAAGATGTTATTAACATATTATTAACAATAAGAACATGTTTCTGTGTCTAGTTCAAACTTTTTCTATTAGTGAAAATGGTAAAAAACGTTTTGCCAACAGGAGGAGAAAAATGAAAGAAAGACTTAAGTCTTAAGTTTAAGACATGCTCACTTCTCAAAAATTTGAGAAAGCTAACTCTAAGATTTATCTTCTAGACAAGTAAGTTTCAGCTAGGAGAACTGTTACTGTGCTGTGTATACTGAGTTGTTAAGTTCACCACCTTAAAATACTACTTCTGTAAAAGTAGGAAAGAAAATTTGACATAGACACAATAAACTGGATTTTAGTACAGCTATTTATACTTTGACAAAGCACACAGTGAAGGAAAAAAGGAGAAATCCTTCACCGACCTTCAATATTTTGAAGTAGTAAATATATGCTGTCCATTGTTACTGGTTCAACAAAGAAATACAAAAGTACATAGTTTCTGATCATTGTTCTTAAGTGATCACCCTGATCACCATTTACAGCAATCATCAAGCATTCTCTAGGAAAAAAAACAAGATGAAGGAAAAAAAGAAATCCTCACCAGGAGACAGTTTTCCTATCACTTTCAATACATATTTTTTTGAATTCAAATGGGAGCTTGCACCAGCACAGACACTGTATGTTTCTACTGGCAAAGCTCAGACAAACATAAAAGATAAAAATAAAATGCCTGTGCTCAGTAATGTGGTATACAGTGATTGACAATATTTAAATCATGAATTAACAAATATGGCCATAATCTAATAATTTGAGCTGTGTCTCACTATCAACGAAGCTACCCTTAGCCAAATAAAAAATAGAAGGACGACATAGCGTAACATGATGGAAAGTACAGCAACAACACCAGAGTAGCAAAGCCCTAAGCTTCAGCAAGCGAGAACCCATTCAAACACAACAGCTAGGGGCACATAACTGAAAGAATCCGCTTACCTTTAGAAGGCCTCAGATACACAGGAATCTCTACTGAGATACCTCGGCCTCCACTGCCAACCCTTAAATGAGGTCTGAGATGGGGTGGATCCTAGCTCCACCCCTTCCAGCCACTCAGGTGCATTGCATGCACCTGAGCTCCTCTGGGTTGGCCCTGCCTTCCCACCAGGTGTTCAATCACTGCTTCAGGCTGTGACTTAGCATTTCCACTACACATGGGAAGTGATGGAAACAGAAGAGCTCAAACACCACGCAACAGCAAGATCAGCCTGATATCCGCTTTGCTTTTGCAGTGCCAGCACAGCTGAACTTTAACCTGTGTCATACCTTAAAATACTTCTAAATAGTCAATCAAGTAAACGACACCAAGTGCTACAAATCGCAGCAGTCATCTAAGGAGGCTGAATGAAGAAGTAAATGACAGCAGTCTAAAGGACTTGCTCAGCCAAAATTCTATCTAACATTTCCTACTGTCAGTGTATTTCTGAAGATATACAATCAGGGAAAAGAGACACTGCATAAAGAGACTAGGTAGACTGTGTGCATCTGGCAGAACCCCTTGCATTACTCAACAGCTCACTGGAAAAGTCCGTATGCAGAACCATCCATACTTCTATCACATAATTTTCAAATGGAAAGGTTATCTTCTGAAAACCTTTGCTTTCCATAAGCTTAAGCATGGAAAAAAAAAAAACAATGTTAAAGCTTTGTAAAGCCTTAAATAATTTCATACATGACTTTACACTTTGCTGCAGATTTAAGGCAATCCGCATGCAGTTGCTTTGTTTTGAATGTTTTAGTTTGTAACTTTGCAAAAATATCAGAGTTAAGAGTAGTCATTTGTTTTTGTTAGATCTCAGTTTCTAAGACTGACTCTTACTGATGTCCTAGTTAAACAAGAAGTGTATTACAAAGTTTCCATGAATCAGACTCTCCAGATTTTACATTTTGCACAGAACACAAAGTCCGGCACACTCAGCAGGCTTAATTAGAGCCTGCAGAACAAGTTTTGATTCAGAGATGCTTAAGTTACTGTTGTAGTGATACCTGTTGAGGCAAAACCAAGTTATAGGTATGCATAAAACTGTGGAAAAGCAAGAAAGAAAAAACACAGTAATGAATGGACTGAGCTATAAACTTTTTGTTTTGCTACTGAGAACTTACTAACAATTCCTTCAGATTATATTGTTTTTCTTTTGTTTTTATCTACTCTGATATAAAACCTGTTCTTCCATTAGAAAATAACCCCTTCTGTAGGAAAAGGAATTCTTATATTCTCTTGTTTTACCAATTGGTTTCCAAATTATCATTGAGTTTCACAGGAATCAAGAAGATTCAATAGAATACAGGTCACTGACAAAAAGCCTTCAGAACTTGATGAATAACGTCACCTCACCAAAATTTAGATTAAAATTACAAGTAAATTTGTTCAGTTTTTACCTCCTTTTTACATCATGAGAATATCAAAACAGAAAGCCACTAGAAATATTAAACAAATGCTTGCCTTTGCATTCTATTATAAGTACAATCATCAGTATATATTTCAAACTCAGGCACTTAACTGAGAGGTACTGAAAAGAAAATCAAAACAAACACCACCACCACAGACAACCTGCTTACTGTAATGAACAACTACTGATAACATCTAACAATTTATTTGTAAACTACGTCCTATTTATACAGAACACCGCAAGAATGAGAATAAGTTTTATCTTCTGTGCAATATCTTAGGAAATACTTAAATGATGATTACCTTATGGACACACTATACTCAGGATAAAAGATGCTTTTATACTGAACCCAGATTCCAGTTTCCTCTTCAGTATTCTGGCCATCTACTGAAAAGAGATTGAACGATGTGAATCTTCTCACAGACACCTGTTGGAGATGCACATCTTTCAAGTGCTTTTTCTTCAGAACCTTTGAAATGAAGAACAAATTAAACATTAAGAAAAAAACTTTCAAAAAAAGAACAAATACAGGCTTCTTTAACTATAAGGCAAGAATCAACCATAACAGTTATGTTGCTAGCTAACAGCTATGAATAATTAGTCCAAGCATGTCAAGCCTGAGAAAAATATTCATGATAGGAGTCAAGCGAATGGATTATGAATGTATTATGTCTCAAGAACTGTAAAGCAAATGTATTGTGTTCTCAAATAAAGTTGCTTTTTAAACTCTGTCTCCAGTGAACCCATGCCAGAATTGGAGAGGCAGATCGAGTTCTCTCCTGCTCTTGAATCACCACAACAGAAGTCTGACAAACCAAGCAGGGATCTCACCATGCAATTTCTGTCCCACTCACAGTCCCTGTGAATGAAATGAGAAAGCATAGACATCTTCCATGGAATTTAAAATACAGCCCCAAAACATGATCCTCAGGTGCCTTAGTGCTACGTTTTTGCCAGGAAAACCACTTACTAGCTCAGAAGTCTGCTGCAACGCTTTTGCACAGCTGCTGACAAATTTGCCCTGGTTGAGCAATTTGCTGCCTGTAACAGTCTCCAGACTTTGAGACACTACAACTACATATTCCATACCATTGGCCAACGTAAGCCTCAAATACACTGACATCACCAAGTCCAGCACTAAGAAGCCAAAGAATTCAAAGCAATAGCAAAGGCAGAGAACGTGGCCACTTACATTTTTTGTAATAGCTACAAGAATTAAAATATTTTCTCAGAAAAGGGACACTGTGAGCCCACTGTCCTGTTTTCCAGGAGCACGTTACCAACTCCTCCATATGGGAAACCCTGTGCCCAGCTTGTTCAAGCTGTACCACCACGACAAAGACAACTAGCATTTTCATGCCACATATAAAGGGCAATTCTTCAGGTCAGCGACGTGGAAGGAGAAGAGAGAAGTCCTGGATGTAAGTTCTTTCTCTTAACAATGGACAAAAAAATGTAAATAATCACCACAACAGTTTTAAAATCAAGGTGCATAAGCACTCCACAATGATGAAAAAATGGAGCAGAAAATAAACTCATCACTAGAGATGAATAGAGCTGCATGAGATAGCTCTATTGAGTAGGAGCACACTGCAATTTTCATGTTTTTGCCAACTAGAGCTAAATCTGAAGTCAAACAAGAAGCAGCTCTCCAGAAATGGAAGCTTTGCATACTGAATGCGTACAAGAAAATAACGGGTCAGTGATTTTTGCTGCACCCAACCTTTGTCGACCATGCTTTAACTGGAAATGCACTCAGATCCAGCAGCCTTACAATTTGGTGCCATGACCTATTATTTTGCAGAATACTTGGAAGTACTACATACAGGAGCAGAACAATTGTATTTGCTATGCTGTTAGTTTCTAATAGCAGGTCTGATGCATCAGGCTTATTGCTTTTGGATCTTTTTTTCATCAGCAGGGCTCAGTATATGAAAGGCACAGGCATTCTTATCAAAATATTAAAAGTGGCTGTGTGTTGTCCACGCCATTTCTTCTACTCATGTTATACATGAGAAAAATACAAATACAAAGAAAATCACAAAACTCTCAAAATGGGAGAACTGAATTAAACGACAACCAGAATATAATATAATAGTAGTATGTCTAGAAATGAAACACCTCGACAACTAAAGAAATCCACCAAGACCTAATTTTTAGAAAAGAATGTTGTTTGGGGGCTTTCTTAAAGCAAAAGTAAGACATTACTAACAGGAAAAAAAAAATCCAGCAGTGACATTTTTCTGTGCTTTTTTTTTGTTGTTGTTGTTTTGCTGCTGTTGTTCTACAGAGGTATCTTCTACCTACTCTGTAAAATGCATTCTCTAGATTACTCTAATGAGTATTTGAGCACTCAAAAGAACATTTTTCTCTCAGCCTCAAACTAGAATTATGAGGTCCAAGATTAGAAAATTATAACAGCAGGTCAAATCTTTTAAAAACCTAAATATAACTGAGAAAGCAGTGCAGAAGGGAAGAATATGTTGCATTATTTATATTTAACACTGCATTTTCACATTAGGATCAAAGTATTTTTTCTTAGTCAGCTCTTAAAAGCATCACAATTTTTGTTACAGTCTACAAAAATAGCCTGCTGTTCTGCATAATCCACCACCACCACCATAAAAAAGAAAAACCAAAAAAACAAACAACAGAATGTGACAAACCTACTTAAACTTCTAATACTGTTTCAAAAACTTTTAATAATGGTCCTCTCTAATATCATGCCGCCTATCCAGTGAACTTGAATCTTCCAAATTATCTGCATGCTGCCATTGTAAATGGGCATCTCCCAGGGACCTATAAAACCAGCAATCATGGACACATTTCAAGGTTTTTGCAAGGTATGTGGGCTTCAGCTCAGCACTAGTCCTGAAAATGCTGGCTGCATCTGTACCAACATCCCCCACTGCTGCAGGACAACTCAGTCATTGCAGAGAAACTTAACTAAGAGACAGGAATGAGCTCAAATACCACCTGCAAGCTTCAGACTCAAAAGAAACCAAACCCAATAATTGTTCAAGTAGTCCACTGCTGCTCACTGCACTGTAAGAGCCTCTGCTTGTTTTGAACCTATGTAGTCCAATGGACATACAGTACTTCCAAAAGGCAATAAATAAATAAAATAAATAAAAGCAAGAGCTACCTGCTAACATGCTCCTGGACAATGCTCTCAGACATATGGTCTAATTTTTGGGTTATCCTGTGTGGAGACAGGAGACGGACTTGATCCTTATCAGTCCTTTCCAATTGAGAGTATTCTATGATCTTATGTGGCATCCAGATGAGGGCCACAAAAATGGTCTAAGGGATGGAACACCTCCCCAGGGAGGACAGGCTGAGAGAGCTGGGGCTGGTCAGTCTGGAGAAGAGAAGGCTCCAGGGAGATTCAAGAGTGGCATTTCAGTATCTAAAGGGGGGGCTATAAGAAAGAATGGGACAGACTTTTTAGCAGGGTCTGCTGTGTTAGGATACAGGGTAACAGTTTCAAATTAAAAGAGGAGGGATTTAGCGTATCAGGTTATAAGGAAGAAGTTCTTCTTCCTTAGGCAGAAATGAGGCAGTGAAGCACAGGAACACATTGACCTGAGAGGTGGTAGATGTTCCATTCCTGGAGACACTCAAGAGTCAGGCTGGGGGAGCTCTGAGCAATGTCATGTAGCTGTGGGTGTCCCTGTTTATTGCAGGGGAGTTGAACTAGGTAGCCTTTAAGGGTCCCTTCCAAGACAAATGATTCAACGATTCTGTGTCATAATCAAAACATGAGAAAAACAAAACAAAACAAACCCACCATCCATCATTCTTAATCAAAAGACAAGACATTAAATAAGAAAAAAAAACAGCCAGAATCACCAGTCTGCCTTCTGTTTCAGATTGTGGATTTCCACAGACCTCAGTTAAGGTCCCTTGGTACTTTATCACTATGTTAAGAACACATTAGGACTCCCTATGGAGACAATCACTCGAAGCACACTAGATTTCTTGCAACTGATTTATAGCCGAGCTGCACCAAAAGCCAAATTCAGAGCTGTTGCAATGCAAACTCCACTCAGACGTCTGGCACTGATTTGGTCTTTCGTATACACACAAAAGTTTCGTCGTAACGAGCTACAGCATAAGCTGGAACCATTCCATCCCTAACTATTTACCAGTAGGATTATGCGCTCCTCCTTCTTACAAATTGTTTCCTTACCCAACAGCTCCATTCTGCCGCAAACAATTTACAAACTCGAGACTAACAGAAGCCGGGAACAAGCCCAGGACCACTGGCATTACGCGGAGCCGAGCGCATCAAACACCCGCACCCCTCCCTCGGGAATGGAAGCCGTTCCCTCCGAGCCCCGCTCCGCCCGCGGGCTCCCCCTACCTGTCCGAGCAGCCGCCAGCGGGCTCTCGCCGCTCCCGCACCGCTCCCTCCGCATCTGCCCGCGGCGGGGCGGCGCGGGGAGCCGGCGGCCTCGGCCATGCGGGAATGCCTGGGGTTGCGGCAACGAGAGAGCGCGGAGCGGCGGCCCCGCGGTGCTGGGACCGGCCTGGCTAGGGCTTGGGAGAGAGGAAGCGGGGCGCCATCTTTGTTAATGGCAGCAGCACGTTGCCCGAGGGGCGCGGCGCATCTGCTGCACTGCGCGCAGCTCTGTAGGGCTGAGGGTGCGCCTCAAAACGGGGCTTCCGTGGGTTCAGAACCCCCGCGGGTAAAACGCAGTGTGAAACGCGAGTGACTAAAGCAAGCGGCACGCAGAGACCGACGACAGCCGTGCTCGACCGCAGCGACTGGCCGAAGCGCCCCGCTGCCATCTTTGCTACGGGCAGCGCCGTGAAGGAGCCGGAGCGGCTCGCCCCCGCTGCCATCTTAGCCCGGCCGGAGGGAGAGCCTCCCGGCCTGGGCACGGCTGTGCTGCCGCGGTGAGGGATGGAGCTAGCGGGGTGGGGCCGGCTTTTCTGGCCTTCGGCGGGGGGGTGGGAGGGACCGGGGCTGAGGACTATGTCCTTGCAGAGTTACTGGTGCAGCGGGATTTGTTTCTTTGCCGTTAAGTGCCCTCCTGAAAGTGATTCTGTTGCTATAACGAACTTCTAAAGCAGAAAAGAACCAACTTCCCGAAAGCAGCATTTGGTCGGATGCGCAGTTACATCTTCCTTACTCTTTCCTGGTAATTTCAGCAGAGCTAAACTCCCGGCTGCCGGGAACCACGTGTTGGAGCAACATAGAACCGCCTTAGTGGGAAGGAACCCTTACAGACCACCTCGTCCAACTGCGCTGCACTGAACAGGGGCACCTACAGCTGGATCAGGTTGCTAAGAGCCCCCCAACCTTGAATGTCTTCAGGGATGGGCATCCACCCCATCACTGCACAGCCTGTTCCAGTGCCTCACTGCCCTGGCTGTAAAAATCTTCTTCCTTACGTCCTCCTTTAGTCTGAAACTATTTCTCTGTGTCCTGTCACAACAGACTCTGCCAAAGAGCCTGTCCCCTTCTTTCTTACAGCACCCCTTTAAATACTGAAAGACTGCTCTTGTGTCTCCCTGGTGCCTTCTCCTCCTCAAGTAGAGCAGCCCCAGCTTTCTCAGCCTGTCCTTGTAGTGCAGGTGTCCCATCCCTTGGATCATTTTTGTGGTCTGCCTCTGGACACTCTCTTAGAGGCATGTTAATGTGCAAGCTCAATTGTATGTATCACTTGGTATCATGCACCTTCAGTTTTACTGCTCTCATCTTATTTACCTAGTGATCTCTGAAAGATGAAACTTTATCTTCAGGTTTTGTTAAGCATATTTCACATAGTGCAAGTGATCAGGAGCTTGGGATTTTTATGAATTTCAGGTTGACTGTCAAGACAGGATTTGGATATCATGTGTTGGACTGCGAAATGTTTTGTCCGAGGGCTGAGCTTCAGTGTTAAATACTATCCTAAGGACGACCATCTTCGAGCACTATGTCATTGTAGTACAATAAAACCGAACAAATGCCACATCCTGGACTGGTCAAGAAGTCCATGCAACAGCACTGTGCCACCTGGAAGAATCTTGTCATGGAGGTTATTTTCCTGCAAGGTATGAAGTTTATGTATAGCAATGTCAGCAACTGTCTTGATGCATCTGTTAAGGAAGCCAACTCTGTTTTTCGGAAGTCAAAAAAATATGTTCTTCCTAAAGGGCTTAAAGCAGGAGAATAAAGGCTAGGGCTTCTGTTATATTCAAAGATGCACACTTTTGTTCAAATTCCCTAAACTGTGTTGATGTCAATCTGCATTTTTGTTGCTTTTTCTGCTGAAACAATTTGTAAAAAATAACAACAAAGGGGGGAGAAAAGTATTTTCTGGAAAGATTCAGTGTCAGGAGAAAATATCAGGGCTTGAGAGAGAGAGAGAGGTTGCCTACCTATCCTAAGATGAGCTGGCTGAAAAAAAAACTTGGCCTTTGGTTTATTTTATCTTAGACATTTTCAGATGGATGTGGAGTTGTTCAAAAACTGTTTCAAGCTGAGGTGTTTCTTCAAAGAAACACTTTGACTGAAAGATCAAATCCTAAATATTTGTCGAAACCCTCTTATTTCTAACCATCATGTAACAGTTGCTATGTTTGTGCTACAAATGTAGATAAATGTTTCAAAGAAAGTACTTGAACTCTTCATGTACGAGAAACTGTGGCTGAGTGTATGCATTGACCATTCTGAAACAGGATCGCAAACCCTACTACAGCACTGGTTTCAGGAGTCAATCATGCGGTCTTTGGTTTAGAGCGAATGTTCACATTGTCATTGAGATTCTCTACTATCCTCCCAAGTCTTTCTAGATGACTGCTTTTTTATCAGGTGTACTGTAATTTCTCCAATGAAGGGGAATCATCATGAGCTTCATAAGCGTCCTGTGAAACCTCTCAAAGAGTTGTGGATGCTAAAAACTTACATAGGTGCAGAGGGAGATTATACATATACTTGAAAGAGACTTTTAAAGTATTTTTAAATATCCAAAAGCCATATTAGTACTCATGTTGTAATGCAAAGCTGATTTTTCAGTTTGTAGCTCAGGAAATATCATTATTGCCTCAGTACATTCACACTGGAGTATAGAATACTGGTTTGTAGCCATTGTTTTTTTTTTCCTTATTCAACAGGAGGGAACAAAAATCCATTGTAAAAGGGAAAAAATGAGATCCATAACAGCATCAGAGCTTTTGTACAAAGATCTTCTGAAATCAGAGCAGGAAAACTGGAATAAAATTTCAAGAAGTTATAAAGCTATGACAGAAAGAATAAAGGAAAAAATAGAAGAACTGAATAACAAGTATACATCCAATTTGGAAAGCCCAAAGGTGAGTGAAAAAAAAAATAAAACCTTTTCTTTGGTCATTGAATATGAAGAACAAGCAGCAAAGCCATTCCTGTTATAAAATAATGTTTCACTAGTTATTTTGTTGTGGCAAGTTCAAGTGTTGAAGTTTTTAATAATTGTGGATAACAACTGCATGCACTGAGGATAGCTCATACCTATTATGATAGTATATTTGACCTTAATTTCACCATAGTCAGAAACAAAAGAAGTTCACACAATCCTCTGTTAACTGATGAAAAATAAAACTACAAGGAGCAACTGCAGGTGATCTGAGCCATTCACTAAATTTAGAGCTTGTATAGGTAGCTTAAGTACCCTAACTTTAAAATAACCTTTCTGATGCAAGTAATTCCTTCTTCCCCCATTCAATATTAAACATGTGCTGTATACTATCATTTACATACTTCTCTGCTGAATATTGGGATTCTGAGAAGATAATCTATAGGTTAAATTGAAAAATGTTTGTTTTGCATTGAACAGATAAGATTTGGAAGAAACGTTTACTTTGAGGAGAATGGTTACATATTTTGTTCAAAAGCAGATGATGGTAAGGGATTTATTTTCCTAACTTGTTACAATTTAAAAAATTTAAAAGGTTGTGCTTATATGATAAGTATACTTTTTTATATTAAAGCATATTTGCTGTCTATTAAAATATTTTAAGTTTTTTATAATACCATTTAACAATAAATGAATAATTCTGGAATCCTGAAGCTGAAAAGGGGGAGTGAAAAGAATAAAGGAATGGTGTATTCTGAAATTGAGGCAAGTTTCTGGAAAGGAACTGAGAATCATCCTCTCAGAGCCCCAACTTAAAATGCTAAAAAGCATAAAGTACCTCGAGAGATTATAAAGAAAACATAAAACAAACAAAAACCCAAAAGCTACACTCCAAAATGTAAAGCATTGACCAGATGCTATTGTATGTGTAATTTTATTTTTATACAGTGCATTAGATATCTCACGAAATAAATCCTTGCATTCAGTAGTACTGTAAGTGTTCTTAGTAAATACTAGTATATAAAAAAAAAAACTGTTCATTTTGACACACCTCAACTACAGGTTTCCTTTTGTTGTTTTCCCTTTCCTTCCTTTCCTTTTTTTTTTTTTTTTTTTAAATACTTGTTAAAATGCAACAGAGAAAGGAAATGTTCGCATTTTATTCAGCACTGAAGATATGGGCTTTTCTGGTGCCTTTATTAAACGGATCAGGATTTCACCAGATGAGAGGCACCTGGCTACCAGCTTAAAAAGTGAAAATTCTGAAGAGGCAACCTGCGTTATTATGAAACTTGGTGATGTTCCCATTGTGGAAGAAGTAATTCCAAATGTGTTTAGTTTTGGTAAGTTGTTTATAAAGATCCTATGGTTCACACCAACTTCCAGTACAACATTGCTTTTAGTCTACAAATAATAGTGATAGTACTTTAAAAAAAAAAAAAAAAAAAAAAAGCAAGTTTTTTTAGTTTAAATCTTCATAGCTTTTGAACAGTTTCTTATTTGAGAGATGTGTTCTCCTACATTGTAAAATTACAAGTTATTTGATACGAATGAGTGACTCCTTTCATGATACAAGTTTTCCTTTATTATAAAAGCAAGCATTTGTATGTTTGAACACTTTTGCACATCATTCTTATTGAATTCAACATGCTTCTTTAAAAATTTACTGACATAACTATTTGCAATATAAGGATCTTTTTATGGGAAGTTGTAGGTATTATACCTCTGCAACTTCAACTGAAGACATAGATAGCTGTAAGCACTCCTCTGAGAAGTATGTAAGTGCTCAGTATAGCTAAGTTTACAGGATGTGATCATAATCCAGAGCTTAATGAAACAATCACGACTTCAATCAATTCTTCCAGCACCGATGATGGAGTTTTACATTGCTGTTACAAATATGTAGAATTAAACAAATGGGATTTTTTTTTTAATAGTGTATTAAAGAAGAGAGCAAAAAACAGCACACTAGAACACATACAATGTTCCACATGTTGTATTTCATATTATATTGCTAGATGTCATCAAGGACAAATAGTTTAGTAAGCAGTTTGCCTCAGCAGGACAAGAATTTAAAACACTGGGAAAAAATGCCTATTTAAAAGCATTGAGGAAAGCTAGAACTTAATGCTGTATTTGCACAGTAGAAGCTAGTAATGTCTGCCACACACTAGGCCTGCTAGAAACTTGCTTGTTTTTTTCAATTTACCTTAATCAAACTTCTCTACATTTCAGAAGTCATCTCACAGTTGCCTGTGTAGGTGTGTTAGATTACGGCAGACAGAGTACAAAAAATGGCCATTACCCATTTCATAAATCTACCCAGATGTAATTGAAGTACCTAGTGGTCCCTAAGCATGAGAAAGAGAATTAGGTTATACAATCATGTGTGATTTCAACACTATATCCAATGTTCATGGAGCTCCATTTTCTCTCAGTAATAGTATATACATTGTTCCAAGTTTTATATGCATTTCTTTTCTTTCTAGAATGGGCTACAAATGATGTTCTGTATTACACAACTCAGAAGAACCTTAAATGCCAGAATGTGTTCATGACCACTTTCACTAATGAGAAATATACTAAGTTAGTTTACACAGAACAAGATGCAAGGTAATATTCATCTAAAATACAGTAAGTCTTTAACATATTCTGTCGTATTCAATAAGTAGACTCTAACTGGTTTCGAAACAAATTCTTCCATATCACATTTCAAATGGTAGAAGGCATTTTTAAGTTCTGTTTTGCTGTCTGGGAATGTATTTTCCTCTCCTCTTGATATGTGATCAACAGCGATTTAACTTTTCTCTGTTACCTCACGAGTTCAGCTGAGTTTATAAATGTCAAGGTCAGTCTCAGGTCAGGGTGTCCTTTAATGAACGCGTGACAGTTTCATACAGAGTAAACCAGACTGTGGGTTTCATTTTGTTTTCTCTACTATTGATGTCTGATACAACTTTTTAAAAAACATTGAAGTTCAGGCTAATCCTTGCTCTGGGTAATGGATGAGCAAAATCATTACAGCATTCACAGAGAGAGAACTATTGTTGACTGAATACCCTCTCAATAACCTTTCTTTAAGCAGTGATTTAGGAAGACAAGAAGGTTCTTGCTGAATTGAGAGCAGAACCGGTTTTAAAACCATGTAGCACTAAAATGATAGATTTGTACAGCATGCCATAAATATTTGTGATTATTCTTACTTCAAGTTACATACTCAGTAAAGAAATACCCTTTATACCACTCATCTAGTAAATGGGAAAAAAAGTCTGCAGATGAGATGGAGTAGATAAGATCTGTATTTTCTATATGTAGTTGATACATACTTTTGTGAAATCAAACTGCACTGACCTGACATGTCCCCATAGGGAAACTGTTGGCATAATTCTGAAGGTCATAGTCATTACAGTTAATCTACTAGAAACTTACTCTAAAGGTTCATGTGCTAGTGCAGCTCGTGACTGAACACGGTTGTTCATAGGAGATGGCAAGACATTCTTTTTCATTTCTATAGAGAAGTTGTTCTACATACCACCAACTCTTTTACTTGCAGTCAAATAGTTTTTTAGAAGCTAAAGATATCTTGACTTCCTTAAAAAAAAATAAATAAAAAACAAACCTACAAGGAAAAAAAAGTGATATGAAGGTCAGAGTCCTTGGGGAGAAGTGTAACCTGCATTTCAGCTTGACTCTCTTAGAGGTAAGGTCAACAGAGTCGAACTGTTAGAATCTGTACTGAATGCAGTGGCACACTCTTGCTGAATTTCAGTGGATTAGAGACAGAAAACTGATTACTTGCGGACTTTAGGAGGACACAGACAGTGGGAGTTCTAAAAATGTCAAGATGGTGCAATTAGACATAACAATTGTACCAAAAAAATGGAATTCCTACACCTGCAAATAATTAAAGACAGTGAAAAATACTATCCAAGGCTTCCTTTCTTTCATCAGTCAAATATTTTCAAGTCTAGAAGGTACGTTATTGCTGTCAGTGCAGAATACATTACTCAACCCTTCAATTTCTTTTAAAGACAACTAGTTTTAAAGATTCAAAATGGCAAAGAAAATCTTATGCTCCAAGATTTGACATATCATTTAATTAGCATGACTCATTTAGAAACTTGAAACTGACTTACAGCCTGAACTTGTCCAATATTAGCATCCAGACATTGCTGAATATTTTCTGCTCCTACATTTTAGGAGCATTTAAAATCAATGGAGTTCCAGAAACAGTTCCCATTTTCCAGCTTTGTCACTTCAGTGCTGTCCATCCTGTTCTTACAAAGGCCTGTGTTCTTTTTTTTTTTCTTTAGGCTTTTTTAATTTTCTTACATCAGTAGCACATTTACCCTTATAGTATAATAGCTCCCACTTTTTTTATTGTAGTTTCCACACGTTACTCATTAATTTTATTAACTTAAATTATTATTCAGATTTTTTTTTTTAAATAGGGCTACTATCTCAGAAAAAAAAAATCTGTTTTGCATGAATTTTGAAGTCCATGTACATCTAAGACCCTCCAATCTGAATGATTCAAAAATTTGGATACATTTGGACAACAGCTGAACTGCTTTCCTTGCAGAGTTCAGGTTCCATACACAAAACTGCAGGTTTTTGAATACTGGGATAAATGTAGCAAAAGTGGATTTGGGAATCAAGTAGTCTGAAATCTCTCCAGCCTACTTACAGGCTCGCTGTTTCTTATGTTGTAATTGGAAGCCTGTGATTCTGATTTAATTGTGCTTTCTGAATATTAGTCAGGTTTAAACTTTTCTAAAATTATTTCTTACAGATTTTTTGTGGACATATACTGCACAAAAGATAGACGTTTCCTCACTATCAATAGTAACAGCAAGACAACCTCAGAAGTTTGGCTGATTGACTGTAGGCATCCTTTTAAGTTACCTGTTCTTGTACAAGCCCGAACAAAAGGGGTCATTTATCACGTTGAGCACAGAAACAATGACTTATATATTCTTACTTCATATGGAGAACCTGCAGAATATAAGGTAATCTTAAGCAATAATAAGAGTCATAGGATTCATTCTGATGCTTGTTGCAGACCACAGAAATAGTAAAGCTAGATTTTAATTCTGTGCTTCACAGCTTACTGAAATAATTTAAGCTAATTATACAGAGTTGTATGGATTTAAAGACTGACAGTAGTATGTGGAGTCTTGCCTATAGCATGCTGATTTGACTCAGCTTCTTTGGAAAAGCATGCTCATTTCTTGGCATAAACAGCCCCATTTCCCCTTTATTATAATTTGATTTCAGTCTATATAACCAAACAGCTTGCAGTTCTAAGGGACGCAGTGAAGGCGTTTGATATTTGAAATGACTTTTGCAAATAACTTTAGATACAAATTTTTCCATAAATTTGTTTCTCTCAATATCAGTTTTTCTAATCACATTCAGATGTCTTCAGAGGCAGCCTTACTTTGATAGCTAAAAGTACACCACTTACTGGGAGAGAGAAAATGCCTTGCTGCTCAGTTGAGAGCATCTTGTCCTGTATGTAGTGCTGAGCATCAGGCATGGAAGGATGATCTACTGTCAACACAGTATACATCTAACTTGCTCTTGTGTACCAAATCAAGAATGTACATTGTAGTCACTCAAATGTCACAATCTTTTATTTTTTAAACATTTCCCTACCCCTAACTAAGGAAAAAAGAATAAAGTACATTCAGCTTGCTTTTATCCAACCTTCCAGTTACGCCGCTTCTAAAACACAACCTAGTTGTCTTAAAGGAACACAATACAATTGCAAATAGAGTTGTAAAATCGAATTGCCATCTGTCACACAGATCTCTCTTGCTATCAATATGTAGGCAATTACTGAATTGTTCTCCATTTTGCCCAAGTAAAGGGAATTTAAAACCTTCCAGTTTCAGTCATCAACAAATTTTTGTAATTAAAATGTTGAGTGACATCACCTGTATGTCTGTACCTTTAACTTATAACTTTTACTTTATCTTGTACTTTTTTCTTGTAGTTGATGAAGACTTCAGTAGCTTCCACTGGCATGGAGAACTGGCAGTTAGTTTACGCACTGGAAGAGAAAACCAAGCTAATAGACTTGGAGATGTTCCGTGATCACTGTATTATGTTCCTGCAGAAAGCTGGTTGTCTGTACTTAAATGTGATTGCTTTTGTTTCACATTCAATTCAATCAATACAGGTATGTCTTAGCTTGGCTCAAGCAACGTACTTTTTCCAGCACTATTTCTTTTTAATATAGCATTACAAAACAAAAGTAGAAGTGGTTTGGAAACTAATAGTGACAAATACATCATTATGATTAATTATATTACCTCTGGATGTTCTTCACGATTTCATGTGCTGGCTTATTGTAGCAGTTATGAAGTTAAAGAGCAACTATAGTACTTGTCAGTTCTTTCCTCAACTTGCTACCATCAAACTCTTTACAATACAGTCGATTTCTAATGTAAAATAAGCCTTGATTCCCTATATACTGTATTTTTAGCAGACTGATTTTGTGGTTACATTCATCAGCCTATGCAAGGAAGCAAGCATGGCCCTCCCTAAGATTAAAGGCTAGAACATCCAAAAGACAAATATGGTCGCTGACCCAAAATAAATGGGAAAACAGTATTGCAGTACGATTTGTGTCAAGTATTTCTTCATTTCTCTAGATGTTGCAAAATACATGTGGAATACAAATAAAGTGTCTCCATTCAAAACCACAGCTTCTGGAGACCATTTAACTGAAATATTTAATTGATTTGTTTGCCTTAGTAGTACTATCTGAAGAACTTGCAAGTTTATTCCAACAAGCTTCCCAGGCTGCATTCTATAAAACTGCTACAGAGAAAAGGTTTTCAGCAAAGTACATTGCATGGTCTCTGAAACCTTTCATTTTTGAAAATAGTTTTAGTTTATTTATTCAGAGAGAGTCTGCAGTTACTCTGGAGAACTTTGACTTTAGTGCCATTTCAGAAATCTCTCACAAACTAACTCGAGCAAGCAATGGCCTGGCAGAGGGTTTGACTATGTTCCTGCTGCTCACAAAGAATGAATCTTGATTTCTTTTATTCTTAGTGGAGTTAAAAATCTTAAATATAATAGCAGTAAGTGTCTGAGGGTAAATGTGCCAGGAAAAGGTTTTGTTCTTCACAATGGCTGGCACTAAGAACAAAGTTAAGAGGCAGGGGTTTTTGGTGGCTTAGCATTACTGAGCTAACTCACAAGCAAAAGCATAACAACTGACATGGACTTGGCTGTGCAACATGTTCAAGCAGGAGTGGAAATCAGAGGGGAAATGGGATCTAAAAATTAAAAACAGTTCAGAATCATTTCAAATGTTTTATTCAAAAAAAAATCTGTACAAATGCCCACTTTAAACTGAATTTTAATTTAGATTTATTTTTCTGTTTTATCTCATTATTGAATTTTATCCAATAGCCTTAAGTGCAAAGTTTACCAAAGCCTTTCACTTTCTGACCATTCTATTATTGAATGTAAAAGAAATACAGCCTGTGTTACATACAAGCTGCAGATAATTAGCTTGCTATTCAAAATCTTTTCCTCTAAAGGACACACTAGGCAGAGCTTACAGAAGCAGTGTAAGGGTCTCACTTGAAATGCTCTGTTTTCTCAGCTACCTACATGGGCCTGTGCCTTTGAATTGGAATCTCATCCTGAACACGCCAGCAGCACTTGTTATTTTCAGCTCACCTCCCCAGTACACCCCCCTAGGCGTTTTGCATATTCATTTAAAGAAAATAATCTCATTGAACAAGCTGCAGAAGAGGTACCAATTATTATGAATTGTCACACTACACGTTTACTAGCTAAAAGCAAGGTAAGATTTTTCAGTCCCTTTCCCATTCCCTTTATTCTTCCCTTCCTCCCCACCCATTTGTAGAAAATGCATTTGGCAGGGAATAGAGATTAAAAATGTAAAAGAGCAGTTGGTGCTGTACTTACCAGTGGGCGTTTTCTCCAATGCTACAGAGAAGAAAAAGAAAGTCGTGATGAGATTTTTTTCATTGATCTAGGTATGCTAGAGGAGATAACAGTACGTGATCAGTCAAGAAGCTCAGCACTGCATAACTCAGACTCACTAATAGATGTAATGGAATCGTGTTATCTATGATAAATGAGAAAAATGTCAGCTGCTGAAAAGGACACCCCACAACCATCTACACAGCACAGATCAAGGAAAGAAAGTTTTAACAGCCTGAGTTTAAAAAAAATGGTGATGTTAATAAAGAGTCTGTGCTGCAGTAAGTGGTAAACTATTTTGTTAATAATAGATATTCTCAGTGTTAAAGGGAGAAGGAAGACTTGGGTGCTTTGGTAGTTTAAAAACTCCTCAGGTGTTGCACTTAAATGAATTTTATACTCTGCATCTATAAGCCTACACAGCAGAGGTTCAGTCTCTTGCTTTATTTTTCAAGAGTGCTTTGTACAATCTAAGTGAAAAAAAATTACTGTAATCAAAAAAACACATTTTAAAATAAATAATTGAAGTTTTCATTGCCATGTGTCATTGAGATTTCTGAAATGTCTGAAATACTCCTTCATTTCCAGGATGAAACTTTGGTGCCAATTACAGTTTTACATAATATGAATTCTAAAGAGCTACACAGGAAACCACTTCTAGTTCATGTATATGGAGCTTATGGCATAGATTTGAACATGAGCTTTAGAGAAGAGAAGCTGATGTTAATTGAAGAGGGCTGGATATTAGCATATTGCCACGTTAGGTAAGTCAAATATAAAATGGAATTAATATTTTCATTTGTGGGATATTCTGATATTTGTTGATCTACAGCTGAAGAAGTACAGAAACGTTCCTTCCCCCCCACCTCCCCCTCATTTAGTTCTAATTCGTGTTTTTTAATTCCACCTCTTTTTAGAATTCACAAAAGTCCCTTTTAAAACAAAAAATAAATTTTCCTCTGGGGAAAAAAAAAATCTGCTTTCAAGACCATATACTGTGTTCATATTCTTAAGTCAACAGTATGATTATGTATTAAGTTTTAATCTTTTGAAGTCTCATTATTTTTCACCTCTTCTTTGCTCAAAAAAAAACAAACAACCCACAACTGTTGACATGTTCAAATGGCAGTGATAAGCTACCACCTGCTTTCCTGCATTTTCAATGCTAAGTCTGTGCCTTCTGAAAACCATTTGCCGTTCTACAACTAAACATTTATCCTGCCTCTGTGTTTTTCTACTTCCTAAATCCTGTCCCCAGTTTAGCTACAACTACTACAACTGTTTCATAAAAACAGGTCATACAACAAAGTATATTGGAGACACAATTCAGTGGGTAAGGGAAAATTGTCACTTTGGGATTAGAGGAGCATTGTTTGAAAATAACAGTTCCAAAACAAATTCAACATACAAATATATACAGTCTGCTAATAAAATGGCAAGCACTGTGCAGTTCTTCCTCCCATCTTTGCAAGTGTTTTATGATGCAAATCGATCCTAAACAGTATCAATGAAAAATTTTGGCAGACTGATCTTTTGATTGATTTTAAACTTAAACCTGGAATAAAGACATGTTAGGTGGATTAGAACCAGAATTGTGGTTGTCTGGAAAAGAATACAAGTACATTCAGTCTTCAAATTTTATAAGCAGTAAAAAATACTACATTTCCTCTCATCTTTGAACTCAAACTAGAAAAAATGAACCTTTTTGATAGTCTCAAATTTTATGCTGCACAAAAGAATTTGAGAATCTTGGCAGAGCTGAGAAATAGTCTTTTAACGTTAATAATAAATCTGGTGATAGTGATATAAGAATGGAAAATGTTTCAGTTACCATTACTATTATAATAGTTTCCTGTAAAAAGATTATATCAGTGTTTGATTTTGTATCGACTACTCTGACAGTGCTGATAGCATTTTCACCAGTTGTTGTGGGAGGATTTTTTGTTTGTTTGTACGTAGTGTGTTTTAGCTGCAAGGAGAGGAGTGGGGAGTGGGTAAAGACAGGAAGAAAGGAAAGCTAATTGGAAAGACAAAGTATGATTTAGCAATTCTGTGGCCGCTGCTGTCTTTTATTATCTGAAGATTTACTCGCAACATTTTCCAAACAGACTCCAACTTGAATTGTTTTAAATTCCAGGGGTGGAGGAGAGCTAGGCCTCAGGTGGCACAAAGATGGATGTCAGCATAACAAACTCAAAGGTCTCCATGACCTTAAGGCTTGCATCATGCTGCTGCATGAACTAGGATTTTCTCAGCCAAAATATACAGCACTAACAGCTGCCAGTGCTGGAGGAGTTCTTGCGGGAGCCATTTGCAACAGTGATCCAGAACTTATCAGAGCCATGGTTTTACAGGTGAGCTGCTGCAGATCCTTCATTGTAGCATTTAGCTGTATTCTGTTTTGGTTTTGTTTTTAGCAGTTTTAGAAATTGAAACATTCCAATTCAAAATTTACCTTCTTTTTTTCTTTTTAATAATTTTAAGGCACCTTTTGTAGATGTTCTAAATACAATGATGAAAACTCATCTCCCACTGTCAATTGAAGAACAAGAAGAATGGGGAAATCCACTAGCAGATGAAAAATGTATGAAGTACATCAAAAATTACTGTCCTTATCACAATATTAAGCCACAGGTAAAACTACTGCAGTGTTCCACGCAGGAGGGGTAGTAAAATGTAGTACTTCATAGGAAAATAATTGTAAAAAAAAAAAAAAACAACTTTTTAAAAATATAAATCTGTTTTACTCTTTGATTGCTTTATAACCAAACATTTTAAAACTCTGCTGCTGCTTTGTGTTAACTTCATGTTAAAATGAATCATTGACACAATCTGTAACTATTTCACTATTTCCTTTATTTTACTGGGTTATCCAGACTTCACTGCAGCAGGAAGATGGTACTTTCCACTGATTAAATACCATCAGAGGCAAACAATGAAATGGAAAAGAAGCTCCATGGCTTTGATACTGTTATCTCAGACGAAAGCTTTAGTTGAAGAACGTTAGCTGTGTTACATAGCTAATAGATCTTACCATATTAAAAATGCTCTTGTGTATAAAAATTACAAAAGTAAATCTCAACTACTGCTCTATTAAAGATGTACCATTCCATGATTCTTATTCCTTTTTTGTGTAATCATCAGCACGCAGATGTTTTACACCTTTAGCAGTAGGGAGAGGATGGTTTTTGATTACGTTTTGCAAGCGGATGATCCTCTAATATTAATTTGTCATTTTTAAGATCAAAATGCTTTTTTCAGCTACTGATACAAGATGCTTTTTCAAGAAAGAGTAATTATGTAATAGATACATTTTAGATAAATCATAAAAAGTAGAACTCCTGGATAGATAAAAATGTACTTATTTCAATAGATCATCAGTTGTCAAGTATCTAACTGGTTTTGGTTTTTAATTTCAGTGCTATCCTTCAGTTTTTATCACAGCATATGAAAATGATCAACGAGTACCGCTAACAGGAATTCTACGATATGTTCAGAAACTTAGGAAGGCTACACTAGATCACAGCAGCAGAACAGGAAAGAAAGGTAAAATAAGAATATCACAGCTATGTGGACTTGACTAAAGCAGACTGGTCATGAAATTAAATACTAGAGATTGACTCTTCTGTAAGTGCTTCATTTGTTCAGAACAATCCAGTAGCCCTCTTTTGCTCAGAATGAGAAAGCACACTTGTTCAAAGAGAGAACATACACACTGGATGCATAAACGTTTTCCAAATACTCAGTTAATAGAAATACAAATAGTTCATCCAGCAAAACCCTCCATGATTTTTTTTTCCTAAAGAAACATCAGAATATTTTTTTAGAAGGTAGAATAATTACCCACCCCTAAACAACTTGCATCGCCCACTTACCTTTCTTTGCTCATTCGATGTCAAGTGATCAGTGCTTCATTGTTCCAGGAAACTGGATCCCTAATATCATCTTAGACATCCAGGCAAATGGCAGTCATTGTGACTCATCTTGGGAGGATTCACTGAATGAGGTATGTTCCCTTCATTGTACACTTGAACAACACTGTGCGGAGGTATCCCTCAGTTGATATTTAAATCTTAGCATGTTTTAAATATTAAAAACAAAACAGAAACAAACAAAAAAACTGCTGAAATTAAGGTTGTTCTTGCATTTATGTATGGAAAGGAGCCATTGACAGCTAGATTATTGAACCTCACTGTGCTTTAAACCTAAAGGCAGCATTAAACTCACACTGTGACATGCCAAGAGCTTTGAATGAAAGGCTCTAAGTTGTGTAATATTGTTCTAGCATGAAATGTCTTGCACTGTAGAGTATTAAGACCTTATTTCTATCTTTCTCATGAAGTATATATGGTGGACTTCAGTGTTACTTTTTGGAACATGAGTTACAATTAAGTTTCAATGTTTTACACTTGATACCAGAGGGTGTGCTGAAAGCAACAGGCTGCCAAGACCTGTCATATTGCTACTCATGTCTCAGACTGTCTATCACAGATTTAATTCCTGTTATTTATTTTAAAAATCCTAGCAAATGTTAGTTATTGTGGCAGTTATTCCCAAAATGAAGTTTGTCAGGAAAAGGCTTATTTTGTTTTAGAGCAAGGTATTGCTTAGCATCAGTATGTAAAAGATTGTAATAGCTGTATAATAACCTTGACAGTTTATAGTGCAAAGAGTTTCATTATTTTTTAATTACTTGCTTTAGGTTGCAAGACACCTTGCTTTTCTGAAAAAAGAACTTCAAGTGTGACATCCCCAGCATTAAATCAAGTCCTGTAAATAGCTGACAAACACATCAACCACCTGAAGAAGTTCAGAGTCAGATTTCCATTTATATGAAAAAGTGTCTTCTCCAGATGTATCACTGCATTATGGGCACAAACAGATCAGATACACAGGGATAAAACTGGGTTTGGCATAAGTTTATAAAGAACCCAACTAAACTAAATACCTCTGCTACCAAATGGTGTAGAAGGAGCCACTTTCTTATGCAGTTCTGTTCATAAGCAAGCAGTACAGCACTGTACAAGTGGAGCTGTAGTGCAAGACAGCTTGTGCTGGAAGTCTAATGTATGCCTAATGTACGAAGACATGAATGTTTTATGAGCAGCCTTCCCCATCTTAAGACCTCTCATCCAAGAATAAATTTTACACAAGGCAGTAAATCCCCCCCACAAAGTTGTATTTAATTAAAAAACCTCACTAAATTCTTCCAAAACTAATTTCCATATGTAGGAAAATACTGTTGCCTTTCCTAACTATGTAGTACACTACACTGTTCTAATCATATGGTGGGGCCAAACAGACTGGAAAAGAAAAAATAAAAAGGACTCTCAAGAACAGGAATTTAGAAGTAGCAGAATTCTTATCTGATAAAAGCATAGTAATCTTAAAAATTAGGTGCCTCCAGAAGATAGTACAAAATGAATGCCTAAATTGTGATCACTATTTAAATGACAAAATTGTTTATTGCCCAGTACAGATACAAGACAATTTGGTATTAATTTTATTTTTCAAGCTGTTTATTGTGTACAGAAAGAAAGCAAGCCTGAAAAGCCAAAAAGAATTAGCGTTTCTCTGAACCAAGCTTTTTCTAAGTTAACATGAAAGCTACTCTTGCATTTAGCAGTTCAGGTAGAGTAAATTGAAGGCACTGGAATAACAAGCTTTTTCAGCCACAAAACAGTTTTCTAGAAAAGCTTCCATATTATGAACAGGCTTTTCTGTTTTATATTCAAGGACCAGACCTTCTCCTGCTTCAGTTTTAATTATTTTGGTATCAACAGCTTTACCAGTATTGCTAAAATTAGTACTTAGTCTTATCACAGCTTGAGATGGGAGGCTTGGAACTATAGCTTTCAGATCTATTGTCGATTCCCGTCCAAAATTGAGAACCATCATAAAGACACTGTCTAACCCATCCAATTCCCTCACGTACACAAAAACATCACTGTCATTCCAGATGGAGCACATCCAGCCCCGATGTATGGGTAGCTCATTGTTGCGAAGTAGACTTAGCTCTCTGTACAAATTCAGGGTTGAGTTGGACTGGGTCATCTGAACCTGCAACAGAGTCAGCATTGTAGGAGATGGGCCTCACACACCCACACCATCTACCAAGAACACACCTCTTAGAACTCAGTTCTAACAGTTCTCTTCAAATTTGTCTGCCAATTCTTTATCAAAAGTGCTTTTTCTCCTGCACTTTTTCTTGAGATTTGTAGAGTGGCAGAGATTATCCAGCAGGACAGAATTTCCTTGGCACAGATACCACCTTCCAGCTGTCCCTTAGAGTGTTTAGCATTTGTTCTACAGAAAACCACAGCCATTTAAAGCTTGACAGGGAACCTTTTCCACTGAGTCTGATCTACTGAAGTCATAGGATTTATTTCCTGTTTGTTGTTGTTTTTTTGTTTTTGTTTTTTTCCCCAAGTCTTTGCATTATATTTCTGACTTCAGTACTGGTCAACACTGTAGATCAGCAAAATCTGCTTAAACCACTGCTCAATTACTTTAAAAAATGTATTTATATACATTACAAATAGTCTATGTGAAGTTATTACAAGGAGGGTGCTTTACATACACTAATATAAATGAAAAAGTATTGGATTTCAATTAAATGTTAAAATGAGTAAAGGGATGTTAAGTCAAATTGCCACATCGACATTATCATTGCAGTTGCTCTGTTTAAATGACTGCAGCTGAAGCAGACTCTTTGCTGATACAAGGATTTCTTTTCCTAATAAAATCAGTTAAGATGCAATGCTTTTCTGTTTTTCCCCTTGGAGTTTGTTTTCTTTAGTTACACTGCCAGGTCCCATGAAAAGTGGGAGCAAAATAGATGCATCAGGATACTTTTAGACCATTGGTTTGTCACATGCAAATGCTTACTTCAGCATTGACACTTTGGTAGTCAGAGTTAACAGGTACCCAGCTACTGTTGCCTTCAGTAAAACCAGCATTATCATTGCCATTCCACTGCATAGGGGATTTCTCTGGAAAGGTTACCTAGAAAATAAAGTGGTGTTAGAGCCATTACCAAGTGGTGTATTTTGATTAGCCTGTTAAAAAGTTGGTTCTTACATAACACATTCTCAGCTTCCACACAATCACCATTTTAGCATTATTTTCTCTGGTTGATGTTAAGAGTCAGCAAGGAGGATGTAAACCTGATGCAAATCTCAAGAGAAACAGAAGAAAAGAGTTGCTCTGTGGTAATGGAAGAGAACAGACAGTCTAACAGATACAGCACTACTGGCTAAATGTGGAGTTCCAACTAAGCAGTAGTCTCCCCTTGCAATAGAGGATAAAAGTTGACTAAAAGCAGCTAGAATATTCTGATAAATAACTAATATGCACTTAGAGAAAGTATGAGAAAATGAGTCTCAAGAAGAGATAAAAGTAAATGAGTAAATGTTATTGAGCATCTGTTCTCTAGTCACCAAACCTTTCACCACAGATGTCTTCAAGCTTGTGTTTGCAAGGGGTACAGCTTGGGAAGGATTACTCATGTGAGAAAGAAATTTCTCAAGTTCAACAACTGTACTGAATAGCAACTTTTAGCTTATTGAAAGGTGTTATGTAAGAAGACTGAAGTTCTGATTTTGAGGGATTCAGAAAAATTATGACAAAGCTTCCTCAATGTTATTGAAGAGCTTGGCAAAAGATCTGACACTTCAATTTAATGACATAAGAGGGCATAAAATATTTTGCACATACTTTGGGTGTTTGTTTCCTATGAAAATTGTTTTTTCATATAAAGGACACTTATCACTACAATCTGTCAGAATAGCAGCTTGACAAAAGAAATTGTCACTTTGCTTCATGACATTATAAATAACGGGTTTCTCCTTTTAGCATGTTCTAAAAAGCAGGGGAAAAAAAGAATCCTAAGTTTTTAACACTTGTAACACTCTCTTTTATCCTTACCTTTTCATGATTCTTAAAGACTTTCAAATGCTGGGATTGAAAACTATTTCTTGAGCAAATCCTCTCTACCCCATTAATCAGGGATTCTTCCTCTCCAGATTGAATGAAGAGTGGTTTTGCATTGTCACAAACCCATGAGCCACAGGGTGGCAACTAAATGTGAGAATACCCTGAGGAGCCTAGGGCAAGCCACTTTGCTGAAGAGCATCTTTCTGTCAGCAGTAATCAATGACAGTAAGATAATGCAGGACACATTTTTTGGTTTCTCAGAGATAAAGCGATTGCCTGCCAGAGACATTTCGTTACAGCTGAATCAGACAAACCTAGGGATTCTGTGCTTCTCCAAGTGCACCTTTCCCTTTGGTACAAATCTGGCCAATAATACTCTCAGTATCATCACCAGAAGCTGCCTCATTCTGTAACAGAATCATAGAATGGCTTGGGTTGTAAGGGATCTCAAGGATCAAGTTCCAGCCCCTCTGCAACAGGCAGGGTTTCAAACTGTGAGATCAAGTACTAGATCAGATTGCCCAGGGCATCATCCAACCTGGCCTTAAACCAGGCCAGGGATAGGGCATCCACAAACCCTGGCCAATCTGTTCCAGCACCTCGCCACTCTTTCATAAAAAACTTCCTTCTGACATCTAACCTAAATCTCCATTCCTTTAATTTTAAACCATTCCCCCTTGCCCTATCACTACCTGCCCATGTAAAAAGTTGATCTCCTTCATGTTTATTAACTCCCTTTAAACATTGGAAGGCCACAATGAGGTCTCCCGGCAGCCTTCTCTTTGTCAGGGTGAACAATCATATAGAATCATAGAATGGCCTGGGTTGAAAAGGACCATAACAATCATCTACTTTCAACCCGCCTGCTGTGTGCAGGGTCGCCAACCACTAGACCAGGTTGCCCATCAGCCTATCTTCATAGGAGAGGTGTTCAAGCCCTTAGATCATCCTCATCATCCTCCTCTCCAAAAGTTCCACATCTTTTCTGTGTCTGGGGCCCCAGACTTGGATGCAGTATTCCAGCTAGGGCCTCATGAGGGCAGAGTAAAGGGGGGAGTCACCTCCCTCACCCTGCTGGCCACTCCTTTAGATGCAGTCCAAGATACCATTGGCCTTCTGGGCTGTAAGTGCACACTGCTGGCTCATGTTAAGTTTTTCATCAACCAGGATCTGAAAGTCCTTCTCAGCAGAGCTACTCTCAAGGAGTTCTTCTCTCAGCTTTTATACATATCTGAAGTTACCTCAACTGAAGTGCAAAAATTTGCACTTTGCTCTGTTGAACATCCTTAAGTTAACAAGGGCCCACCTCTTGAATTTATCAAGGTCCCTCTGGATGGTATCCCTCCCTTCTGCTGTATCAGTCGCATCGCTCAGTTTGGTGTCATCAGAAAACTTGCTGAGGGTGCACTCAATCCCATCATCTATGTCACTGATAATGATGTTAATGAGTACTGGTCCCAAGAGGAACCCATGGGGTTCACCGCTCATTACCAGTCTCCGCCTGGACATTGAGCTGTTGACCACAACCTTCTGGCTGCAACCTTCCAACCTTATCCACTGAATAGTCCAACATTCAACTCTACGTCTCTCCAATTTAGAGATAAGGATGTGGTGGGGGACCATGTCAAAGGCCTTACAGAATTCCAGGTAGATAATATCAGTTATCTTCAATTTGTCCACCACTGCCATCATTCCATCATAGAAGGCTACCAGATTGGTTAGGCACGATCTTCCCTTGGGGAAGCCATGCTGGCTGTCTTGGAACACCCACTCGTCCCTCTTGTGCCTTAATGTGTCTTCCAGGAGGATCTGTTCCATGACCTTCCCAGGCACAAAGGTGAGGCTTACCAGCCTGTGGTTCCCTGAGTCTTCCTTCCTTCCTTTCCTGTAAATGGGAGTGATGTTTCCCTTTTTCCAGTCCCTGGGGACTTTGCATGACAGCGATAACTTTTCAGATACTATGGAGAGTGGCTCAGCAATCATATCAGCCAGCTCCCTTAAGATCCTGGGATGCATGCCTTCTGGCCCCATGTACACATTCAGTCCCATGAGTTGGTCACAGATTTGCTCAGTCCTTACAGTGGGGGAGATTTTGCTCCCCCCAGTTCCCAGCTCTGTGTGAGAATCCTGGCTGCTAGTGTCTTAGCCTTCTCCATATCTGTTGTAACCCATTCTCCTTTATCACTTAGTGGAGGAGTTAAGTTCTCTTTGGCCTGTCTCTTCTAACCTACGTTACACACATGCATCTTTTTGGAGACCCCCTCTTCTGAGTTTGTGCACTTCAGAGAGGGCTATGGCTTTGACAGCTGCCTCTTTATAGCAAGAACAAAGCAGTCTCCAGGAGACAGCAGCTTTAGCTACGCTTCCATGAACTCTGAATTCCTTTAAAAATTAGCCAGGAAATAATGGACTTTGATAGAGTGAATAAAGTACTGTGGGAGGAAGGAGACATGGACTCTGTTCTTCCTGCCTAAGGCAACTGCATACCTATCAGAGCCACTGGCCTAGGCCTGACACTGCTATGCCTTCTGCTGAAGCAAAGCAAAGCAAGGCTACCACAGAACAGGCTAGTCTGATCCAGCTGAGGGCAGAAAACAGGGGCCAGGACTGTAACCTAGCAGCTCAGGAAGGTGCCAGAGCCTTGGTTCTGGTTTCAGACCTGGCCATTTCTGCATCCTGTATAACAGCTTTGCAATGAAGAACATAGTACCACACCTTAAACATTGAGAAAGACTGGATTTGGTTGATCTTGTATTTTCAAATATTCCATTAATCAGAACTAAATGACAACAAGATCAGAATTTATATACTCTTCACTTACATTTGCTGATGCAACGTTCTCCATGCCTATTTCTTCACCATAGTAAGTTATAGGAGTACCAGGGAGGGTTAACAGCAGCATATTTATAACTTTGACATACTCATTCCCAAACCGAGATGCAATCCGAGCAGTGTTCGGGCTTCCAACCTCAAGAAAACATCATTCCATTAAAAAGACATAAAATTCTATGCATATGTGAAACTGGTCTAAGACAGAAACCATTTGGAATGAAGTTCCGTTCACAGGCACCGAGATAAAGGAAAAAAATTATTTAAATTCACAATATCTCCAGCAGGCTAAGAGAGGCTAAGAACAGGCTAAACTTGTTCTTCCCTTGTCAAGAGACATGCACCAAAATCACTGCCCAGTTGAGTGGTTCAGTATGTTTCAGGTGTATTGGCCAAACACATGCACATCCCAATTGCATAATTACATAAGTAAATATCTCAAAAGAGATAATTACAGGAGACTGTCCCACACCAAGAAAAGGGCCTTACAGTGGCCCCCAGCATTGACAGCTGCAGTAGGTTACTTTCTTCCACTTCCAAATCTACAAGGAGGATCTTTTTTTCTTTTCTTTTTTTCTTTTTTTTTAAATGCCAGTGCACATTTTTGCCCAAACTATTTTAGAACGTAGGTAGTAGAAATGAGGGGAGCCTGAGACTTTTTTAATTCCCCCAGATACAACTCCCTTCTCAGTGCCATGCAAAGGTAGTGCTTGTTTTGTCCTGAGTCTTACATGGGGTTGTGAGAAGCTGGCAGCCCTGCAAGAGAAATTCCCGAAGGTGAGCATGCTGAAGGATGGGACTGAAACCAAAGAGATCTGTATGTAGGAAGGGATGTGAAACAAATGGCTGCAACTCCATGTGGTCTGTATATGAGCTTGTTTTCTTTCTGAAAGGCAGAACAGCCAAAAGCTTTTTTTAAATATTAACTTGGACATTTTGCCTCCTCTAACAGAGAAGATGCCTCAAGGGTACAAAACTGCATTCCTGAGGATCACATTTGATACCCAAACAGAACTGCTCCCACATTGTGATTGTAGAAATGATCAGAGGCTGTAGTTTCAGTACTTTTCCTATGGCTCATCTCTTCCATATCCCAATCATAGTTCATAGCAAACAACACCTGCACAGCTAGTCCCACCGAAATCCATGTGTGTGGAGGTTCTATCACCTTATCACCTACAGGAAAAGGCCTTTCCCACAACAGCAAGTCCAGAACTCTTACCACCCAGTTTGGCCATTTTCCTTCAGGCATGCTTTTCATCCACATATTGACAGCTTCAGAAACACTGTTGCCAGATAGATTTTTCATGTTAATTAGATGGAAATTGAATGGGAAGTCTGCTTCTTGGACAAAAGTTGTTCCATAATACATCATTGTTCCTTCTATGTCTTCATTTTCATCACTGTCAGAACCCATAAATCTACAAAGAAGTAAACAACGAGCCTTTTTTGTGTCAGATTTGTACAGAGCTGAAGAAAGATAGAAACAACATTCAACATACTTAGAAAATAATACAAGATTAAGAATTACATCCCCCCCTCCCCCCCAATAAAAAAAAAAACAAAAAAAAACAACATACAGAGATATTTGTAGTTTGTAAAGCAGATAAGGGGAGATACCTGGAAAGATGTTTCTTTGCATTATTTTTAAACTGCAGGAATAACTGAGTATTGGCACAGGCTACCCAGATGGGCTTGTAGTTTCCATCCTCGAAAGCTATCTGGGAATGATCCTGGGCAGTCAGCTCTGGATGTCCTCCCTGCAGGGGTTTGGAGCAGGTAGGCTCCAGAGGTGCCTGACAGCCTCAGCTATGCTATGATTCCAACTATCTCTAATGACGTATCCAATCTGAACTATATTGTTAGTACTGTACAAGGGTCGGGCTCACAGGCTTTGATTACAATTGTGCCACAATGAGCTATCACACATTCTGCCTACTTGTTACAGTCCACAGATACAATAGAGCTACCAGAGCCAACTTACTGCATGTTTCCTTTCTTGTGCACTTTGGGAAAGAGTATAGCCTACTATAGCACTCGAGGACAAAAACCTTACATGGCATATCGTGTTATAAGTTAAAAAAAGACAAAAAACATTTTATTGCTATAAAGATGGAGACAAAAAGAGAGAAAGAAATTCCCTAACCATGACATTGACTACCTGTATCGGCCAGGTTCACTGCTATATTGATCCATGGTTTGGCGGAAGCTACGGATTATATCATGCATACCAACTTGCGTGGTTGTGTAGTCATGGTAGAGCTCGGAATAGGCTGTGATGCTTTCCTTAAAGACAATTCAGTGTTACTAGTTCAATATTTTAGAATTCAAAACTCTCCAAATTCTTTCTGAGACAATTCACCAACCTGAGCAAAGTTTTAAACTGAAATAAGTTTAGCATACCAGTGCATTGCTGTGGTAACAACATTGTATTTGTAGAACTGATAAGTTCTGAAATCACCAACACAGCAGATCAGCTATCATCACCAGGCTGGCTACTTCAACAAAAGCCCAAGTAACAGGATGCATGCATGCCTCTGGCCTCATTCTAGTACACTGCCAATAGGAGGTGGGGTTTTTTTTGCTTTACTGCAAAGAAGTATGTGTTAGAGCCTGCAATGGGATCCCAAGTGAGCCAGAGTGTTGAGCTCACCTCTTGCAATGGGCTCCCCCAAAACAACCAATGAAATATTAGAATTCACAAGTCTGGTCTTTTTAGGAAAGAAACTAAAAAGTCAAAACAGTTTAAACAAAACTAGAAGCAACTGTCTGCACAAAAATACAGTGGGTGTATGTACAATTCTCACCCACAGTGCTCCTGCTCAACCCTTCCTTGTATGCACTGCTTAAGCAACAAGTCCAGGAACCACCTTCCAAGGAACACAACTGACTCAGCACTTCTAAAGCCATAATTAAAACCCTAAAGCGTAAAAACAGCCTCTTGCACCCATGTAAAATATAGGAGAAAAAGCCAAAATATATATTACAGGATTCTGAGACTTGTTCACTTGTGGTTCATCTCGTAGATGTGTGGCTTCTAGAAGAAATTTAACAGCAACAAAACTAAATCCATCCACTCCTTTGCCAAGCCAAAATTTGATAACATCCTAGGACAAAGAGAAGAGTTGAGAATTCCAAGTGAGTCCATCTCATTCAAAATGATACACACTTTAAGAGAAAAGCCATTAGTAGACATTAACATATAATTTATTTTTGAATTTGTACTTCTAATTTTACTTGAAGTGAAAGTGAATCCTGTTGAGTTAGAACTGTTATCTAAATATGTGATGTCCTATTATTTCTTCTGATATTAAAAAAAAAAATACTGGTCTGCAACTTCTCTCATAATTCACAAGTCCAGGGTCAGAACATGCCCAAGGGCCTTCTCATCTCTTCTATCAGAAGAGCTTGGATCAGGCTAAGCACTATTGCTAAAGAACACCATTTTGCTGCACACAGATAGAGCATATTGATTCAAATGTGAGTGTATGTTGCTCTGCACAGACCTCATGCCACCAATTTTCATTTTATACAATAGAACTCTTAGAATATTTGTTCTCTTTCACTTGACAGATGGGAAATTTTGTATTTTATTTTCAGGCTTATTTGTTGATTTGCAGGAACACCAAAATTATTGCCCAAGTTAACTGCTATGGATTTATAATTCCACTACCAAATGTAGAGGTTAGTCACTATTAGCAAAACTATTTCTACTTCAGTAGTTATTATCACAGTTCTAATTATCTGTTTTTCACAAACAGCTCTGAAGTTCACTCCTGAGGTGTTTGTGTAAGCGTTCCTTTAGTACAGAAACTGTTCTCACCTCAACACAAGAAAACTTGTGTAAAAATGTATGAAATACACTTGCCAGAATAGAACTACTCCTAACTCAGGCTTACAGATTTTTACTGACTTTGTACTGAGAATGATTACTTTTTCTTAAGACAGAAAGTCACAGCCCCTGATTGCTAAAAGGTTTATTGCTCCCCCGTGCCCAGGAACTAAACCAAAAGCAGTAGTGTTCTTCAGAGTAGCTGAAGCTTCCTCCTCACTCGCACAGTCCTAACATGAAACAGGATTCTGAATTAAATTACTAAAGTATTACTTCATAGCACGCCAAAGCAATTAATTCATAATTCAAATTCATAAGCATTTACCTAAAGTGAGCATTATCAGACTAAACAGACTAGTCTTCACTTAATTTCTTCTCAAAGGAAATGCAGCATCTATTTGCTGCTTTAGCTTCACTAGTATATAAATTAAAAATAAAAATAAAAATAAAAAAGAAAAATTGCCATGGCTATTGAAAAGCACAGGCAGTAGCAGGAAAAGTGAAGAGTGGAAAGATGTGGTGCTAAGGGAAGCATCAAGACAGAGAAGTTACTGGTGGAGCTCATGAAGGATCAGTCTTAAGAACAGTCTCATTTCAGGCTTCAATTAACAAACACAACCAAGAAAGTTTTGTTTTGTTCCTTCACATGCTTGCAACATCCACAGTGAGGAGAAACAGAGACAGCCTGGTAGACGATTGCACTAGAATTGGGCAGGCAGGAAAACTACCACAGAAAGACACCAAAATTCAGTATCACAGCAGAAAAAAAAAAAAAACCAAGGGCTACATTAAAACATCTGACATAGCTGTCCTACCACCTGGCGGGGTATAACAAAGGTAAGGCAAAAAAGGAAAAACACAGTTGTCATACTCCCCAGGTTCAGGCCTGCTTGCAATATTTTAGCAAATTCTGCTTCATCTACTGAAAGATATACTGCAGACAAGCATGAGGTTTCATCAGAACACAGCTCTTCCTTGGTTGTACCTCTGTGTCTCTCCCCACATAAAGCCACCAGAGATGCAGACAGACTGAAACTCACAAATTCCTCCTTATCTGCAAGCCCCAGCATTCCTTGCATTTCAGATCAGCACTGCTTCACTGCCATGAAAACACAAACACCTCTGCTAAAACAAGGTGTTACCCCCATAGGGCTGGCTAATAAACAGCTCCTTGTATCAACAGAGATTAAAGCTTCTCTCAGCTTGGGTGACTCAGCTGTACTCCAGCAGCAGTGACACTTGACTGTCCATGTCAATCCTTTCATCAGATGTTGTTCTCCATATTGGAAGCATCAGAAGACGAAACCTGAATATTGCTTACAAACTTAACGTTTGTCTACACGCTTTTCTGTTTTAATCATTTAAATGTATTCTAATCCTCAAATTACTTTCAATTAAACTGTAAAGTTGTGCTAATGGTGCAGTAGCAAATCATACACTTACATGGATTTCTTGTTGAACAGCAAGGTTGCGGAAATTTAAGTCCGGCTGTTCTTTCCCAAACTGATGAAAATAACACTGCTTCCTCACATCATCGTACTGCCAGCTGGAATTCCCATAGACACTCACCTGTTCAAATAAGGGGAAGAAAAATCATCAGAACTCTGAGTTGAACATTTATTCACATGTATAATTGAAAATGTGATGCATTACAAGCATGTAACAAGGCACAACATGCCTCATCGATGCAATAAATAGGGTTGATATTAATGTTTTGTTTCTCATCTCCTTCTCCTGTTAGCAGTTCCTCCTTTCAGTCGTGCTTTTGCCACACGTATTTCATGTTCAATACTGTTTCATTCTTCTAAGTAGACTTTTGTTGGGAATTACTACAAATAGAGAGGGAAACATAGGTAGGACCATTTCTTTTAGAATTAGGACCTCAGCTGCTCCTCACACACCTTACCCTGCAGATCTTTACCATCTTCACAGCCCTCCCTTGGATGCTCTCTAACAGCTTTATGTCCTCCTCATGCTGTGGCACCCAATCCCTGCCCCCAGTACCAGAGGCCACGGCCCCATGTCCACAGGACAGTTGTGTTCCAGGTGCTTACCTGGCAACCTGCAATCCAGTGGGTGATTTACGAGCGTCCCCGCCCACACTCACCCAGTTGTTGGGAGCAGTGATGGCCGCCCCTGCCTGCATGCAGTCCTGCCAGATGTAGTAATCTGTGTACTTCCCAGTGCGATTGCGACTGAGCTGAAACCAACGGTGCTTGTCACTGGTGTGGTTTGGTATAAAATCCATTATTACCTTTAACCCTAAAACACACACATTTGTTAATCAAGCTTTTTATAGTTAGGATCACATTTATTTATTTATTTAAATGAAATCCTGAACATTTTGGGACTGGCTTCAATTCAGCTCAACAGCCACAAGGGGAACCACCTGGGCAAGGATTTGGTTTAAGGCACACGTACCACTGACCAAAGACACAACTGCAGGAAGAAAATGTATGTTCCCTCTCAATCTTGTAATTGTTTTTCTGCTTTCTCCGGAGAGCTACAAAGCACACCTGTATCATAGCAGCAAACATCCTTTTAACAGAGCTATTTTGATCAGAGCTTACCTCGATCGTGTATGGATGCAAGAAGATCCTCAAAATCACGCATTGATCCAAACATGGGATCAATATCATAGAAGTCTTCAGCTCCATAGCCGGAGTCTTTTAAGGGGGACTTGTAGAAAGATGTGATCCAGATGGTTTTTATATTTAAATGCGTGATATGGTCCAGCTTTTCTTGGATACCTGTTACAAGGAAAAGGGCATCATCTGATTACAAAAGACAAAAAGGTTTTGTTAAATTAAGTTTGCTGCGGGCTCTCAAAGACGGAACAAA